>JABUQX010037375.1:0-61135 GCA_015478945.1 Trachelipus rathkii | reverse complement strand
AATTTTTAATATGTTTATATATTTATTAATTTATGCTTTATTAAATGGTATTTATGTTTTATTATTAATTAAGTATTTGTTGTTTGTTTTAAATTAGTATTTGCTTTGTAATACAATATGAATGGGTGAATTAAGTAATTTAGAAGGTATAGTTATTTTTAATAGGTATTAATATTTGCCTTTTTAAATTAAAGGGTTTGTTACATATATATATTTTTAATATTTATCCTTATTATTAAATATGTATATGTTATACTTTATTATTAATTAATATTATTTGGACAATTTTAATAGGTATTTCTTGAGTGTTTTAATTTAGGTATTATATGCTATATTTTTCATTTAGTTATTGATTATGACCCATCCAATTTATAGGATTATGTTTATGTGCTATATTTTTTCTTAGATAGGTATTTTTTTCAAAAGGTATTAGTAATGGCTTTTATTAGTTAATTGCCGAATTTAATATAGTATTTATGCTTTTAAATATGTAGATTTATGCCTTTATTTATAGGTATTATTAGCTTATTTAAAGTTATTTTGTAATTTTATAATTTGGTTTTATTTATTTTAGTTTTTTATGTTTTTAAAATATATATTTATATGTACTTAACATTATAATTACTTTATTTTTTACTATTATATGTTTTATTTTATAATAGTATTAGTTATTTAAATAAGTAGTTGCTTTTTATTCATTATTTGTCAAAACGTGTTAGAATATAATTGAAAATTTGTATAGAAAGGTTAGATTAATGATAGAAAGGATTCCTTTATCGGAATTGTGAATTTAGTTAATATTATTGTTTTAGTCAATCTGTTATTGTAGTTTTGTTTTAATTATTTATGCCCCCTTTTTATGTTTAGGGTATCACGCAATTAGCATAAATATGGTAGGTTATTATGACTTGTTATTAATAGGTATCAGTATGAGTAAATATTTATAGTATTTGCCTTTTATTAAATATGAGTTTTATAATTTTTTTAATTTGAGTTATTTATTTGAGTAAGACAATTATTTAAAAAGATATTTTGATCAAATTTATATAGGTAGTGTATATGCTTTTATAATAGGTATTATGCCTTTTATGGTTTTGTATTTTATTAGGTATTGCTTTATCTATTTTTAATAGGTGGGTTCTCTATCCTGGTTAATAGGATATTTATAGTATTTTTAAAATAGGTTTTATGTTATTTTTATAGTAATTATTTATGAGTATTTATATACTTGTTGACTATTTATTTATATATTAGGTAATTTTTATGCTTTATTTAATAAAGTTAACAATTTAGTTGACTATTTTGAAACTGCACCCCTATTTTAGAATTATTCATGTATTATATGTTATGTAAATTTTAAACTCAAACCACCTCTTATTGGCAATAAGCTGTATTCAATTTAGTATTTTATAATAGATAGTTACAGACAATTTTATAAATTTGGTTAGTGCCTATTTTTATAATGAGGTGTAATTTATTGTTATTTGTAAAAATGGTATTGAGCATTATAGTAGGTTTGTATTTGCTTTATAAATAGGTTGGTTTGAGTATTATTTAATATGATATTTGCCTATTTAAATGGATTGCTTTTCTTATATCATTTAAGTATATATTTGCTTTTTTTATAATATGTGTAAATTTGCCTTATTTAAATTAGAGATTTATTAGTAGGATTTTAATAGGTTCAGTGTTGCCTTTTTAATATAAATGGTATAGTTTGAAATTTATTAATAGTATATTTGCTTTTTATAGGATTAGTAATGCCTTTATTAAGATTAGGTAAATGTTGTCACCTTTTTATAAGGTTTATAGACTTTTTAATATAGTTATATATATCTATTGCTTATTTTAATAAGAGGTATTTGATGGTAGAGTTGTGATTAGGTATATCTGTAGTATATTTTGGAATATTAGGTTGTTGCTATTTTTATGGTTATATTATTGTGCTTTATAAATTAAGTGAGTATTAGTATATATAGGTGGGCAGAGTTGGGTGGGTAGATAGGGGTATGTTAGGGTGTGAGCGAAGTATTTTTAATGAGGTAGGTATGTGTGACCGCTGTGGTTGTTCCCTATGAGGGTGTAGGTGTGGCATGTGTGAAATAGGGTATGTAGGTGGTTTTTAGTAGGGTAAGTTGGTGAAGTTGGTAATGGTAACCATGTTTCCATTGGTGAGGAATAGATAGGTAATTTGCAATATTTTATTAATAGGTTAACATGTCAGATAGAAATTTTTGCTGCTTCATTATTTAGTGCTCAATAAAATTCCAGTGTTAAACACTGTGCATGATTTTTATATAGTTATATATTTGTCTTTATTAATCTGGTATCTTGCCTTTTATAAATGGTATCCTCTGTACCATTCTTAATTAGCGTCCTCTGTCACCTCATGCGTGTTCCCTTCCAAATGATAGTCCGGTTCTGCGATGTCCCATGAATAGCCGTAGGTCAGTTGCTGATCTTAGAGTGTGATAATTTGCTCTCAGTTTGATAATTGTTTAGGATCATTAGGTCTCTGTTACAGATTTTAAATAAGGTATTGCTGCCTTTTTAAAGTTTAGTGGTATAGTGCTTAGAGTTAGCCCTTCTTATTAGGTATAGTTCTTAGTTAGGTTAGGTTGTCCTTATTTGAAATTACCAGGTATTGTGGCCTGTGTTGCAGAGAAGGTAGGTTGAGAGATAGTTGAGGCTTTTACTGATACGATACGCTCTAATATGGCGATTTTATAGGATGAGGTAGTATGGTGAGCTTGTTATGGGACTGAATGTAGTAATTTATGGAATTTTTTTATGTCTGCGCTATGGGTATAGCCCATTTTTAATAAGAGATATTTGACGCCCTTTATATATGTAATTAATGGTAAAGTAAAGTAAATACTTTTCAAGCTTTATGTGCATATTTTTATAATAAAGTATTTGTTTTTTAATAAGAATTTGCCTTTTAGATATATTAATTTGTACATGGTAACAATTAAATAGATATTTAATTGCTTTTTCAAAAATTTGAATTTATTTCACAATAGTTAGTAAATAGAGTCATTCTTATAGTTATTATGCCTTTTTAATAGGTCATTATAGATTTTGACCTTATTAAATAAATCTTTCATTTTAATGTATCTTGCAAAAGGACATTGTAAATGTAGGTAATATTTTTATATTAATAGGTATATATATATAATATAGTATATGATATATTATAGTGATGGGTGCCTCTTGTTAAAAATATGCTTCGCCATTATCTCTCTGGGTAGATTACCGTGAACTCTAATAGTATTTGCTAATTTCTAATTAGGTTTAGACTATGTCGACAGTTCGTAAGTAGGCTAGGATTATGTTGTTTTATTATCAGGGTCGGCAAGAGTTATAACTGAGTTATAATGAAATTTCTTCACTATAATGTAAGGTTCTTTTGTTCTTCTGTTAAGTATTTTAGGGTTGACTAATGTTTACTCAGGTATAATATTGAGATTCTGTGTAATATAAGTGTATATTATATGGATATTTTTTTACTTAAAGGGCCTATTGATCTATATTATAATGAGGTTTTGCTTGTCATATACGTATTTAAATAATTTTATGTCATTTTAAAAAATATTTGGCTATTTTTAAATGAGGTAGTTATGGAATCTTGTTTTAATAGATTATTTTTGCTTTAATAGGTATTTGCCCATTTTAAGTAGGTTATTGCTGTCTAATAGTATTGCTTTTGTATAGGGTTTTCTGCCGTTTTAAATAGGTATTTGCATTTTAATTGGTATTTGCCGTCATTTTATAGTTTTTGCTTTTTAATAGGTATTCTGCCTTTTAATAGGTTTGCTTATTAAAGGTATTTCAATTTCATAGGTAGTTTGCCGTTTTTAATAGAGTATTTGATTTTTTAAATAGGTATTTGCTGCTTTGTTAATAGGTATTTGCCTTTTAAAGGTATTGTTGCTTTTTATAGGATATCTTGCTTTTAAATAGGTATTTTGTCATTTTAATAGGATTTGCTTGTTAAAGGTTTTGAGGTTTTAGATATGTATTTTGCCTTTTTATAGATATTTTTTTCAATTTTAATAGGCTATTGATTTTAATAGTATTGTGCATTTTCCAATAGGTATTTGGCCATTTTATAGGTTTTTGTTTTTAATAGATTTTGGCTTTTTGAAAACCCTAACATATTTCCTTATTTTAATGGTATTTTTCGTTTTAATAGGTATTTGCCTTTATAATAGGTATTTTGCTTATTAATAGGTATTTTGAATTTTAATAGGTATTTGCTTTTAATAGGTATTTGCTTAATAGGTATTTGCATCTTTAATAGGTATTTGTTTTTTAATAGGTATTTGCTTTTATTAATAGAGTATCTAATGGTTTTGCATTTTAATAGGTATTTGATTTTTGTAATAGGTTTATTTGGCCTTTTTAATATATTTGCTTCCTTAAATAGGTATTGCTTTTTATAGGTATACGCTTTTAATAGGTTTGAATTTTTTAATAGGCGGTTGTATAGTAATGCGTATGTTGGTATTTTTATATAGTATTCTAATTTGTATTACTAATTAACCCATCTTTTCAACAGTATGGTAAATTTTAATAGTTTATTTGCTTTTAATAGTATTGTAATTTTATAGGATTTGCTTTTTAATAGGTTTGTTGTCTTTTCAATAGGTTGAAATTTAATAGGATATTTGCTATTTTAAATAGGTATTGGCTATTTTAATAAATATTGATGCCCTTTTTAAATGGTTTTGCAAGAGGCAGAACGATATCTTGTGGAAACTATTCATAAATGTTTTAATAGGTATTTGTTTATTATTAAGGAAATGCAAGGTCAAATAGGTATATATGCCTTTTTATAGGTATTTGCCTTTTATGGTATTTGCCATTTTATAGGTATATTGCGTTTTTAATAGGTATTTTGCTTTTTTAATAGGTATTTGTAAAGAATCGATATTTGGCATATTTTTAATAGGTTATTTGCATTGTTTAATAGGTATTTGTCCTTTTTTAATAGGTATTTGTTAAGTTAATAGGTATTGCATTTTTAATTGGTTTTTGACTTTTAATAGGTATATGCCTTTTTAATGTTTTTATGCAATTTAAGATAGGTATAATTTATTTTTTAATAGGTATTTGTATTTTATAAATATTTTGCTTTTTAATAGGTATTTGCAATTTTATAGGTATTTGCTTTTTACTAGGTATTGCTTTTTAATAGGTTTTGCTTTTATGAGGTATTTGATAGGTATTTGAATTTTTAGGATATTTCCTTTGAATTTAGGTATTTGCCTTTGAATAGGTATTGCATTTTAAATAGTATTTGCTTTAATAGGTATTGTGCTTTTAAATAGGTATTTGCTTCTTAATAGGTAATTTTCGGAACCCTTGACTTTTCACCCCTGGGAATCCTATATTTTGTATTGTAATAAGGGTAGGTGTGGGGTGCAATTTAATAGGTTATTCATGCTTTTATAGTATGTTGCTTTTTAATATGTATTTGCCTTTATAATAGATATGGAATTTTAAAGGGTATTTGTTTTAATAGGATTTGCTTTTTAATAGATTTTGCTTTTTATAGGAGTGATGTTTGCTTTTTATAAGTTTGCCTTTTTTAAATTAGGTTGTTACCTTTTTTCATAGGTAATTGCAGTTTATAGGGTTTTGCCTTTTTAATAGGTATTTGCTTTTTTTAATAGTAGTGCTTTTTTAAAGGTATTTGACTTTTTATATGGTATTTGCCTTTTTAATAGGTATTGCTTTTTTAAATAGGTAATTTGAATTTTAATATGGTATATTGCACTTTGTTTAATAGGTATTTTGCTTTTTATTAGGTATTGGCCTTTTTATTAGGTATTTGTGCCTTTTTTAAGGTATTTGCTTTTTTAATAGGTATTTTGCCTTTTTAATAGGTTATTTGCCTTTTTAATAGTATTTGCCTTTTTAATAGGGTATTGCGGCCATTTTAAATAGGTGATGTATCTTTTTAATCGTATTATGTTATATATCGGTAGTGTGCATTTTATAGTGATATTTGATGTTATAGGTATTTGCCTTTATAATGGGTATTTGCCTTTTTTTCTAGGCTTCTGCTTGTTTTAGATAGGTATTTTCTGTATTGTTAATACATTTGCATTTTTATAGGTATTGTGTATTAATATTTTTTTTGCAATTTTAAATATGTATTAATGATTATTTAAATGGTATTTGCATTTTAATAAATAATTGTGCTTTTGAATGGTATTACTTGCAATTTTAGATAGTTTTGGACCCATTTTAAAAGGTTTTTTGCCAGTTTAATAGATTTGCGTTCTTTATAGGTATTGTTTTTTATAGGTTATTTGGCTTTTAATAGGTTTTGCCTTTTTATAAGGTATTTGCAATTTTAATAGGTATTTGCCTTTTTAATAGTTTTCCTTTTAATAGGTATTTGTTTTAATAGATATTTGCATATTTTTAATAGGGTATGTTGAATTTTATAATGTATTTATGCTTTTTAATAGGTATTTGTAATTTAATAGGTATTTGCATGTTTTAAAGGTTTCTGATCTTTTAATTAGGTATAAGGGGTGGCTTTTAAAGTAGGGGTAGTTGGGGTTGAAATTATTAATAGGTATTCTGCCTTTTTAATGGGTAATTTGCTTTTTCATAGGTTTATGCATTTAAAGAGTATTTGCTTTTTAATAGGTATTCGTAATTTTAATAAATATTTGCTTTTTAAATAGGTATTGCAATTTTTAATAGGTTAACTACTGAGGAGTTTAATGTACTTGAAAGTGAAATTACTATAAAGGAAAAAAGAAGGTATTTGAAAATTTAATTTGAATAGGATATTTGATTTTAATAGGTATTTTTGCTTTTAATGGTTTTTTGCTTGAAGTAGGTATTTGCAATTTTTAATAGGTATTTGCTTTTTTATTAGGTATTTTGCCTTTTTAAATAGATATTTGCCTTCTGTATAGGTTTTGCCCTTTTAAAGATTGTGTTTAAGTATGGTATTTGCTTTTTAATAGTAATTTGCAATTTTAATAGGTATATTGTTTCACTATTGTTATTGCTTTTTTAATTGTTATTGTTTTTAATAGAATATTTGCGATTTTCATAGGTATTTGCCTTTTATAGGTATATGCTTTTTAAATAGGTATTTGCCTTTTTAATAGTATTTGCCTTTTTATAGGTTTTGGCCTTTTTAATAGGTATTTGGCCTTTTAATAGTATTTGCATTTAATAGGTATTTGCTTTTTAATGGTATTTGCCTTTTAATAGGTGTTTGTTTTTCAAAAGGTAATTGCTTATTTAATCATTTGCCTTTTATAGGTATTTGCCTTTTTAATAGTTTTTTTGGGCAATTTTTTTTAAATTATTTGCTTTTTAATAGGTATTTGTTTTTAATAGGTATCTTTTTATAGGTAATTGATTTTTTTTTTTTATTTACTTTTTCTAATAGGTATTTGGTTTTTAATAGGTATGTTTTCTTAATAGGTTTTTTTTTTAATAGGTATTGCTTTTTTAATAGGTATAGCTCCACTTTATATAGTTGTTGTTATATCATATATATATATATATCAATTATTAAATGATTATCCATGCATTTATAAAATAAAGGTAATATCGATTGCTTTTTAATAGGTATAAATGCTTATTTATATAAGGAATCTTAAAAATGATATTTAATAGGCTATTTGCTTTTTTCATAGTATTGCAGTTTTAATAGGTATTTGCCTTTTAATAGGTATTTGCTTTTTAATGGTATTTGTTTTTTAATAGGTAGTTCTGCCTTATTTAATAAGGGTATGTGTTTTTCATAGATAATTGAGTTTAAAATAGTAATTTTGCATTTTTAATTGTATTGTGCCCTTTTTAATAGGTGATTCTGCTTTTTAAAAGGATATTTGCCTTTTCTAATAGGGATATTTGCCTTTTAAATAGGTGATTTTGCATTTTATAGGATATTTGCTTTATAGGTAATATTCAATTAAATAGGTATTTTGCCTTTTTTATAGGTTATTTGTTTTTTAATAGGTCTCATTAAAAGTGATGACAGTTTCATTTTATAGTTTTTGCTTTTTAATGGTATTATGCTTGGGCAGAGAATCATCGTCTTTTACATAAGTATATTGCTTTTTAATAGCTATTGTTTTTCATAGGTTAATTGCAATTTAATTAAGTATTTGCTTTTTTAATAGGTTATTTGCTTTTTAAAAGGTATTTTTTGCAATTTTCAGGTACGTTAAATAGGTATGTGCTTTTTAATAGGTATTTGCTTTTAAATAAGTATTTCTGCTTTTTAATAGGTATTGTTTTTAATAGGTATATTGCTTTTTAATAGTATTCCTTTTATAGTATTTGCATTTTATTAATAGGTTTTGCTTTTTAATAGGTATTTGTTTTTAATATGTATTCTCTTCTTAATAGTTATTTGCCTTTTAATAGGTATTTGCTTGTTTTATAGGTATTATTGAAAATGTTTGTTAGGTATTGGTTTTTGTGGTTTTGAACTTTATGGTATGTTGCAATTTAATAGATATTTGCATTTTATAGGTATTTTGCTTTTTAATAGGTATTTGCCCTTTTCATAGTAGGTTTTTGCTTTTTAATAGGTATTTTCAATTTTTATAGGTATTTTGTTTTTAATAAGTTTCTGCTTTTTAGATAGTATTTATGTCTTTTAAATAGGTATTTGCCTTTTTAATTAGTTATATGCTTTTTAATAGGTATTTTGCTTTTTTAATAGTATTTTGACTTTTTAATAGGTATTTGACCTTTTGATAGGTGTTTGCAATTTTTAATAGGTATTGCTTTTTTAATAGGTATTTTGCAATTTTATTAGGTTTTGCATTTTTAATCAGCTTTGT
Source organism: Trachelipus rathkii (assembly GCA_015478945.1). NCBI lineage: Eukaryota > Metazoa > Arthropoda > Malacostraca > Isopoda > Trachelipodidae > Trachelipus > Trachelipus rathkii. The sequence continues at coordinate 52,301 of JABUQX010037375.1, read as the reverse complement.
GCCTTTTAATAAGCATTGTTTTGAATAGTATTAGAATTTTGTAGTTTTGCTTTTTTATAGGTGTGATTGCTTTTTAATATGTAATTTGCCTTCTTAACAGGTATTTGATTTTTATAGTTTTGTTTTTAATAGGTATTTGCCTTTTAATAGGTATTTGGAATTGATAGGTATTTGCCTTTATAATTTGTAGGTATTCTGCAATTTTAAACAAATTTTGCCTTTTTAATAGTATTTGCCTTTTTAGGTTTCTGCTTTTTTAATAGGTATTTCCTTTTAATATATTTCCTTTTTAATAGGTATTTGTAAGTTAATAGGTATTTGCTTTTTATAGGTATTGCCTTTTTAATATGGTATATGCATTTTTAATAGGTATTTGCTGTTTTCATAGGATAAATAGCAATTTAATAGGTATCTGCTTTTTTAATAGGTATTTGCATTTTTAAATATTTGGCTTTTGAATAGGTATTTTGGCAATTTTAAGTGGTATTCTGCTTTTTAATTATATTTGATATTTGTTAATCAGGTATTTGCTTCTTATAGGTATTTTGCTTTTTTAATAGGTTAATTTCCTTTAACAGTTTTTTTTTTTAAATGTTTTGCTTTTATTAAAAATATTTTATTTTTTCAATTGCTATTATGACTTTTGAAAAGGTATATGCAATTTTCATAGGTAATGTCTTTTACTGGTATATTGCCTTTTTAATAGGTATTTTTGCATTTTTAAGTATATGACTTTTAATAGGTTTTTGCTTTTTGTAGGTAATTGCCTTTTTTAATAGGTTTTGATATTTTATTTTGGTATATTTTTGCTTGTCAAATAGGTTATTGCATATTAATATCATGTTGCTAATTTCGCGGATTGTATTTCAAATTTTATAAGGTATCTGCGGATTGGAAGTTTCGCGCGATGTTGTATTTTATCCCGAGTTTATAAATAGGGTACATAATTGGCCTGTTTTAATAGGTATCTGCCTTCTTAATAGGTATTTGATCTTTTAATTCTTTTGTTTGAATTTAAATAGAATTAAATTCTCTGATTTTATCAAAGTAGGCTATGTACTTGTAATTTTGAATAGCTAAAATAGTGCGCCTTCCTCTACGGATATATGAATATACTTATCAATGGTATAAAGATGGGGTATATGACTAGTGCAACTGAGAAAATCTTACGTGGATGAGAGAGTGCACTTTTATTAATTGGTATATATAGTCTTCTTAATAGGTAATTTGCCTTTTATTTCATTTATTTCTTTTTTAATATAGTATAGCTTTGTATATGTGTATATAGCTTTTAATAGGTATTTGCTTTAATAGGTAAATTAGTGTTAATTTGCATTTATTTTTTTATGATATTTGCAATTTAAAGTATTTGAATTTTAATAGATATTGATTTGCTTTTAATAGTTTAGTTGTGCCATAATACTTTATTCAGTTGCTTATTTTTTATATGGTTTTAAAGTTTTGTAAGTCATTTTCAATAACAACCCCAAGGTACTTTGGAGGTTTATTTAGGTAGATTGCCTTTTAATAGAGTATATATATGGCAATTTTTAATAGGTATTGCTTTTTATAAGGTATGAATTTTTTTGTAGGGGTTATTTGCTTTTTAAATAGTTAATTATGGCAATTTTTATGTATATTGCAATTTTAATAGGTATTTTTTAGCTTTTTAATTATAGATATTTGCCTTTTTAATCAGGTATTTGCACTGTTAAATAAAAAAGGTATTTGCAATTAAATAGGTAAATTGTGCCTTTTTTATAGGTACTATGAGCTTTTCTAGTTATTGATTGCCATTTAATTTAAAGGATTTATGCTTTAAGGATGATATCTGCCCAATTTTTCTCTCAATAGACGATGGTTTGAATAGATTTTGATTATTATTTTAGGTATTATTGCCTTTTAAATGATTCTATATGAGCTCAATTTACAAGATAAGTTACTAGAATAATTGTTCTAGTAGGTTTTATGGCTTTCAATAGGATTATGCTTTTAAAAAAGTACTTGCCTTTTATTAGGTATTTGCAATTTTAATGGATTTGTTTTAATAGGTTTGCCTTTTTAATAGGTATTTTGTATTTTAATAAATATATATCAACTAATAAATAGTTTATTAGTCATTTTTGATTGATATAGTCTATCATTTATAATAGATATTGTGTTTTAATATGAGTATTGTCAATTTTTAATGGTAGTATTTGCCTTTTTAATAGGATTTTGCCTTGTTAAATAATTTTTAAAAAATACTTTGCTTTTTATTTGGAAATTGTGCCATTTTATAGGTTTTTTGCTTTTTAAATAGGTATCTACAGTATTATATAGTATTATGTTTTCATAGGTATTTGCGATTTTAATAGGTATTTGCTTATTAATAGGTATTTGCCTTTTTTAATAGTTATTTTGCAATTTTATAGGTATTTGCTTTTTTTAGGTATTTGCTATTTTAATAGGTATTTGGTAAAGGGTTTTCTTTGAATAGTAAAAGAGCAGGTATCTGTTAAGAGGAAAAGCTTGTTGACCGAATATATTTGCAGTTTAAAGGTTACAGCATTTTTAACAGGATAATTATTAGACTAGAAACGAACATGCTTTTTCATAGTAAGTTGCAATGTTTGGATAGGTATTTTGCCTTTTTAATAGGTAATTTGCCTTTTTCATAGGTATTTGCAATTTTAAAAAGGTATTTGCATTTTTCATGGGTATTTGGATTCTTAATAGGTATTTGCCGCTTTTTAGGTGTTTGGATTTTTAATAGGTATTTGTTTTATTAGTTTGCCTTTTAAATAAGTATTTGCTTTTTTAATAGGTATTTGCACTTTTTATAAGGTATTTGCTTTTTAATAGGTATTTGGCTTTTTGTAGCGTATATCTAATATAGTAATATATATTATTAGTTAATTAATATATTAATATTTATAATATTATAATATTATAAATATATATATATAATATATTATATATATATATATGTTATTAGAATTATATATATTATAAATTATTAATATTAAGTATAATATATATAATAAAAATATAACATTTTTATGGATATTTATATTAATAATAAATATAAAATTAAATAAAATAATAATAATATAATGATATTTGATATTTATATATAAAATTATTATTAAAATATATTAATTCTTTTTTATATTTATTTATAATATTTTATATAATTTATAAATAGTGAAGTATGAATATATTGTATATTATTTATTATATATATATATATATATATAATAATATATAATTAAAATAATGGGCTATATAATATATATATATGAATATTAGTTTATTATTATATAAATAAAGAAAATATTGTAGTTCAGATGTTTATAATGTCTATATATTTAGATAAAAATAAATATATTATATAGATAAGAGAAACCTTCTATTTTGATTGAATGTTTTGTTAGTATTACGCAAATCATGGTTTAATTAATTTATTATATTTCAATCATAGTATTTTAAAATTAACAATATCTTTGAATAATTATTTTGTGAACGTTTTTCATTTAAATATGGGGTAAAACAAATAGATAGGGTATAATTAAATAATGATAATAATAAAATATATTAAAAAAAAATTAAAATATAATGGGAAAAAAGAAATATTAAGTTTATAGAGATATGGATATTAAATTCTAACGATAGGACAAGATGTTTATTGCTAAATTTTAACTCGCGAAAGAACTAATGTTTATAATAAATTTATTTTCACGTTAGGTTTGTACAAAATGTAGTAATTACCACTGCTTTTTTTAACGTGTTTAAGCTTTTTATTTAACCAAATGATATATAGAGGGGATAGGTGGCATTATTTCAGGAAAGTAATTTTAATAAAAAAAAAACACAAATGTTATTCTCAATTTCCCAAGGCATTTTGCGGACCTCAATGGGTAGAGTTCAATAGGGAATAAATATAAAAGTCAGGAAAAAATTGGATCAGGAAGGCAGAAGAATTGATTTAATAAATATAATGTTAAGAAAATAAAATAATACTGTAGGCTATAAAGAAAGTGTGCTTAAGACGGAAAAATGGTTCATAATCGGAGGGTGATTATTTAATGTAAAGGGGACAATTTCAGAGGACTATAATGTTTAATGGGATGATCACAGGAGGGGAATCGGGTTCGATTTAAAGTTAATAGACATAATAATGTATAATATTAGATAAATTTTTTACTTTCAAGAAATAAATATTTGGCCGAGGAGCTTGATCGCTTGAAGAAAAAAAAAAGAGATTTTTCCGTGTCGCTTTAGCCGTACAGGGAAGACAACTGCAAGCATATTTGTGCCTGAACAAAAAAATTACTGAAACTACGTAAAACTTTTTATCTGCAATGTACAAAGAAAATTTTCAACTCCGTTTCAGACGAGTATTCTGCGAACTGATTAACTGTTCGCATCCCAATTATTTTTGGGATTTCCCAGGCAGGCGGACTAGGGGCTTAAATTGGCTGGGAACGCACTCTGATATATTAATATGAGTAAGAGTGGTGTATATTGATTATATAGTATAATATTTAAATTATACATTTAATGTCCTAGGCAGAATTTTGTATTAAGTTAACAATAAATATATATTTAAAAATCTATCTAGTATAGATATTATAATTTTACAAATATTTTTATATAAAATTCAACCTAGTATTAAAATTAAAGAAGAGAGAATAATCCAAAGGAGATTATGAAGGATAAATATTTGTATAATATATATAGATATAAGAGTGAGATAACATGCAATAAAGTCACTAGAATAATTGCGATGGTAAAGTAAAATCACCGAGAACGCTTTGGACGAACGTCACTACAGATTAGAAATCAGGCGTGCAAAAGCCAGGACATTGGTAATAATTAAGAAGTCTACTATTTGCAAACTAGTAGATTTGTTTTGGAATCATGAATAATATTGTAAAATTATTAATTATCAAGATAAAATAAAAATTTGTAATTTCGCGAAAAAAATAACAACGGGTGATGGTGTCGAGAAGGGCATGTAGATAGAGAAAACAACATACGCTCCACCTGCTCTGAGGTGTGTGTGTGCTGAGGACATATCACTCAAAAGGCTACAAAACACACTCTCTATATAGGAATTATATATTTATCTGGGCAATTTAAATTTGTTATTGGTAAGATGTGAAGACTATACCTGGAACTTGACTAAATATAAATTGCATTATAATTTTTTTAATTTTAATTTTATTCTTAATGATTTTTTTTTTAAATTTTTTATTTTTTCCATTATTTTAAGCTTGTGTATGAAAAAAATTATGGAAAATGATATAAGAAAACGTGTTATGTTGGATATTATCAATTCTAAATTAGGTTTGGGAACTTTTCCTTAATGATGTTAATAATTTAGTTTTTGTGGTGGAAAAGAAGCAAAAGTGAAAAAAATAGATATTAAGACAATAAGCTATAACTTAAAAGTAAATAAAATTAATTCATTAAGGTTTAGGTTTTAGTTCAGGTTAGTTCATCAGATTAGAAAAATTTTAAATTTCTCGGTGAAATCTTGATAGCTATCAATAAGTTTTGCTTTTTGTGTTGTAGTTGATTGGTGGTAGTCGGTCAGTGTCGTGTCTGTTCCTATGTGTATTTGTACTCAATTTGTAACTACGAAAATAATCTAGGTGTGATTAATAAGATATTATAATTATTATTATTTTTTTAAATCTTAATTAAATCTTGGAAGCGATTTTTATGATTTATTTAATATAATAATACTTTTATTTTTAAATTCAATCAAACTTTTTTTAATTTTTACTTCTATCATATTTTCGCCAATCCGATGTTAATAATGTGTATATTCGAAATCAAAACTGTATCATTTACGTATTAATCATAGGTTTTATTACAATACAATGGAGATCTTGGAATTTTAGCTTGATAATAATATAGTAATATATATATATAGTATATAGAATTATAATTATATAGAATATATATATGAAATAATTATTGTAATTTTTAGTGAAAATATGATTATTTAATATATATATATAAAAAATATATATTCATCATTCAAAAATAAGGATAATACATACATAAATAATATATATGATGTGGTATGTATAATTAATGTATATATATAATAAAATAGTGATAGCATGAAGTTTGTATGGGTTAGACAATAAATCGTAAGAATTAATTATATATTATATTAAAATTTATATATTTTATATATATATATTCAATAAATTAAATATTTTATATTATCTATTTATATACTTCACCACTCTCTCTATAATTTGATTATACCAAATTAAATTAAATTTCACAATTGCATATTTCGTGCAACTTTGTTTTCTTAGCGAATTCCTATAAAATCTTATTCGCAGTTAGAGACTAACCCAAAAAAATATTTTAGTCAGTTGAGCCAAAATTATTAATAGTCAAAATTTTACACTGGATTTTCCATCTTGTGTACGTTGAAATATAACACTTATAAATTTTTTTTTTTTCTTCAAAGTATCATGTTTTAAACAGGTTTGTCTCTTTTATTACTTTATGGTAAATAATTTATAATTAATTAAATGATATTTTTAGTGTTACTAAATCTACCCTTGATTCTTATTATCTGTGAAATATTAGTTTCTCGGTATTGGTCCATAAAAGTGTTATAATCGATAATAATTTTGATTCTGGTAGCACATTTTTGCATAATAGACAACGTATTTATTTCCAAATTCATTTTATCAAGGTTTTTTTGCCTACATGTGTTTCTGGGGATTTGTTTAAATTTTTAGTATCACTTGTACTGTGAGTAATTGTAGAATAAATTCTGTTTTTTTTATTATGAATTTCTGTAAAATTTATGAATTATATTATACTTGTGAATTGTAGGGATAGCACCGGTGTTAAAAATAACAATTTCAAAGTAAGATTTAATTAATTAATATCTATTATTTTCTTAGACTAAAATTATTGTTTAAAAATTGCAAGAGGATTTGTTGAAGTAGTGGAGTTGTTAATTACCATTTATATAAAATAATATTTTTACCATATATAATTTAATGTTTTTATATATTATTTTGGAGTATTTGGTATATACGCGCTTTCATATGTTTTACATATTTTTGGAAAGAGGAAAAGGTAATTGTGCAATGTTATTTGTATGTAACAAGTCAAGCATAATGGGAATGGATAAAATTAATATAAAATTTTAGGTACTCACTCGTTTATTGGAAGGAAGGTTATAATATATATTATAATATATATCATATATATTTATATAATATATATATAAATGATATATATAATTATATTAATGATTTTAATTTGAATGTTTAAAGTACTGTAATATAAAATTTATAAATATTCTGTATAGTATAAAATTTAAATAATTGTATATATATAATATATATATATATATATAATATATATATATATATATATATTAATAATTAATATTAATTATATATATATTAACGTATAAATAATATTATAATATATTAAATATATATATAATATATATATATATATATATATATAATCAATATATATAGTATATATATTATATATACTATTATAACTATATATATACATATATATATATATATATATATATATATAATATATATATATATAATATATATAATATATTATATATATATATTATGTATTTAATTAATACAATTATGATATATTTAATAATTTAATATATATATATATATTATTAATTATATATATAATATATAATATATAATATAGTATTATATATAAATACTATAATATAATATTATTATATATAATAATATAATATATAATTATTATATATTAATATAAATTATATATTCTATATAATATATAATTTTTCAAAAATTTATTTTGTAAAAATAGTTTCCCTTAGAGAACTGAAGAAGAACTAAACTTAAGTAGGATATTATTACGCGGTTATCCGCCATAAACTAAAATATATCCCCGATTCAGGATAGGATCCAATAAAACTTTAGTCACGATAGGCCGGATTAACCGTAGTTATCTACTAATCGCCCAATCCTATATTTAATATATAATATACTAATATCAATTATATATATATAATTAAATTTTATTAATATGATATTAAATATAATATTTATAATATATAATACATATATATATATAATAATAAAGTAGGAGTTATTGTGAAAGATGCTTTATTATTTAATATCTCTTTTAATTGCTTATAATATAATTATATATAATTATATATATATATAATATATAATTAATTAATTATAGGCACCTCATAAGTGGTTGACTCCAGGAGCAAAAAATCAATAATAATTAATGTATCGTTTTAATTTAATAATTTTATTAAGGAAATAAATTAAATTTTTGGTAATCTAAGCCTAACACCTAGACCTAACCTCATTTTGAAAGCATCATTATGACATGAAATCATAAAACACAAAAGAGTTTGTATTATGGGAAGATTTACAATCTTCCTAAATATAAAGAGGTACACCATCATTATATAAATGGGGTCAATATATAAATAAATATAATATTATATATATTATATCATAATATATAATTATAAATATATATTATAATAATATATAATATATATATAATTTATTATATATTAATAATAATATTTATAATTATATGTCATTAATAATACTATAATATATTATATATACTATTATATTATCTATATTATTAATCATATAAATTAACTTAATATATATAATAATATATCTATATAAATATAATATTATATATTATATATATATTAATATAAAATAATATATATAATAAATTAATAAATTTATATATATATAAATATTAATATATATATATATAATAATATATTATTAAAATATATATTAATTTTAATATATATATAATTATATTATATCATTTCATATATTATATAATAATATATATTTAATATATATATAATAACTATATATTAATTATATATTTATATTATAATATATATATATATAATATTAATTATAAGTATTATTGATAATTATATATATAATTAAATATAAAAATATACTATATATATTAATATATATATGTAATTATGATATAAATAATATATATAAATATTAATTATATATATATTAAATAAATATTATATAATAGCTTTAATAACTTTTATATATGATAATATATAAATATATATAATATGATATAATAGTATTTATATATTATTTCATTATATATATATATTATATATATTAATATATATTATTAATTATATTATATATTTAATATATTATTAATAATATATATATAATATATATATATATATATATATATATATAATATATATATTAATAATATGATTATAATATAATATATATAATAATATATATATATAAATATTATATATTATAATAATATTATATATATATATATAATATATATATTAATATATAATATATATACTATATATAATATATATTATTTATAATAATATATATTATATATACAAGATAAAAAAACAGTTTATTCATACTATTAATTTATTAATATATAAACACAGTAACACAATGATTGTGTGTGTGTGTGTTTAGTGTGTGTGTGTGTGGTTGAGTTTAAAAATTAATACATAAACGGGTTGGTTTGTTAAGTGATTAAAGAAAAAAGCGGGGCAATCTCAAACGAGTGGGAAGCAATTGCACATTTCGCCGGGTTAAATGCACTCAGTACTCGTATTTTACCTTTTTTATATATTCTCCCCCCCAATTTATGGGGGGCCACATCGCATCTTCCTTGATGCTGAATAATAAACATCTAACTCCCAAAGTCAATATAATATTTATATAATATATATATATATAATAACAATATATATATATATATATACTATATATTATAAGTATATTATAATATATATTGGTAACTAATATATATTATATATATATATGTTTATATAATCCAAATATAAGTAATTTTAATATATATATAATAATAATATATAACTATAGTTATAATATATATATATATATATATATTATATATATATCTATTAATATATTTAATATATATATATCATTATATATATATATAATATATATATAATTAATATATATATAATATATTAATATATATATATATATATATATATATTAATATATATATATATAAATATAATATATATATATGAATATATATATATTATATATATACATTATATATACAGTATATATATATTATATTAAAGTATAATAATATAGTATAGCTATTATATATTATTATATATAGTATTATATATATATTATAATAATATTAATTATATATATCATATATATATAGTATATAATATATAAAATATATATTATATATAATATTTATATTTAAAAATACTATATATATATTAATATAATTGTATAAATGTTATAATAATATATATATATAATAATATATATTATATATGATATAAGTTATATATAATATATATATACCTATAATATTACTATATATATATACTATAGTAATGTTATAAATTTCATGATATATATATATTACATATAATGAAACCTAAATTTATATTTAATTTTATCATAAAAGTTTAAATAAATATACAGTATATATATATATATTATTATATATATTAATAAATATATATTATATATATATTAATACTATAAAATACTAGATAATAATATATATATATATATATTATATATATATATTATATATAATATATATTTAATATATATATTAATACGTATATATATTATACTCGTGCAAAAACATCAATATAGCGTTTATATTTATCATAAAAAATTCAAAGAATTTAGTACCAGATGTTACATTGTGAGGCACAACAGTAAATGTTCTTTCGTTCATTTGAAGTTTCTCTCTATCCTCAATTATAAACCAAATAAATGCAAATGCTTTGGATACATTTCCAAAAATCCTTATCTGTTCTCATGATACTATTTTTTATTAAGCACACTTGTTAACCTATTGCTAAATTTATGAATTTTGCAAAACATAATCATCTAATTATTTTAATATTTTCCACAGCCAATGACTTTTTTTTCTAATTTTCAAGATACAGCTCTTGAACCTACAAAATTCTCTTTCCATAATATCTGGCCGGATGGTGCAGCTGAAAGCCTGTGAAACGAACCCAAAATACTAAAGCACTACTTAAATAACAATTCATCTATTTATACTATTAAATTCTTTCAACTTCTGAATTCCCCCATCAATATCTTATCTCTGTTCCTTCTTTTTTTCTCTTCGTGTCTTCACAAGAACGGCAGGAAATAGAGCTCGTGGCAAGGGTAATTCTTTCTTGTAAGAAGTGTGAGTCTCATTTTCCTTTCATTTGATAAAAGTTTATAAACCTTTCTATTGTCTTGCTATTTATTCGACTCAGGAGTGATGCACACAGTAATTAATTTCCTTCGTCATAAATGTACTGCAGATTATGCTTCTTATATTTTATCTCAGATTCGTTGAAAATAAATTCTCCGAATGGTATTACAGAAAATATTACCACGAGGAAAATGCAATAGGCTTTTTTGAATATCTTCTGACTGAGCTCTCTGGTCGTTTGATCTTCAATTTAGGGGCGGCGAAAAACGCTTAGTGGCTTATTCTTCATACTGGTCTCGATGGCCTTGTTTGGGTTGATCGTTATGCTCGTTAACCCATTCTTTAATGATGTTCACTTATTAAGATCTGGTAGAACACGATTTTTTCTTTATCCCTTATGCTGGAGCTATTCATCAATGCATATTCGGAATACCCATTTATGTCGGGAAGTTACCCTTTTGATCAAGTATGGCTTTCATTTTCCAAGTTGGCTGTTTCAAAACACCTCTTGATGTGATAGAATTCATCCTATTTTTAGATAAATAAAAATAATTGCGTTCGTTGTTAAAAATAATCTGAAAGAAACAAAAAAACACTGCAAATTAAAAAACAATATATTTAAATTATTTACCAATTTATGCAAGCTAGGAAAACAAACCAGTACTTTGAACGGAAAGCATTGGCTGGTGGCACCAGGATAGTTATACATTGAATTCTTTTTAATCAAACACATCTGGACACCCGATTCGGAAAGAGATGTTTACCTGAAACAATCATATTAACAATTCATATACTTCTAAATTACAGTGTTTTGTTCAATTAAAAGTTCATATTAATGTAGCACATAATTAAACTCTGACAACTCAAAACTCACTTTTTGTTATGATTTTAATGAAAACACAGAATAGAGTCACATGCACTAGTTATCAAAATTTAATAAATAAAGAAATAAACTATAAAAAATTTGCTTAACCGATATTTTACGCAGCCTAATTATTATTTTGGATAATTAATAAAATTTAACCTAGATTTCAAAAAAGTAGTTTTTCAGCTATTTGGGAAGATTATATAATTATCGTTTTAATATTTAAATTATTAATGATTAACTATTAATAATATTCATATTTTAAATTTTATTCTTAATTATTAATTAATATTCATTTATATTTTTAATTTATAGTTATTATTCAGAGTGTTTAAGATTATACTAATATTTATATTATATTATTATTATTTTGTATACATAAATTGTTGTATTATTCATGAGCTTCTCTCTCTTATTGAATTTATATTATATATAATGTTGTTGCTATTATTAGTATTATCAACGAAATTATTACATTAAAATTGTAGTTAATTAATATTTCTAATTAATTATATCATATTTTATTACATTATTTATTATTTATTATTAATTATTATGATTATTATGTTATTTTTATTATTATAATTGTTATTATTACATTATTATTTTATAATTAATATTACTATATTATATTATATTAATTTTATATTATTATTATTTATTATTTATTAATATAATATATATTATATAATATTTATTTTATTATTTATTTATTTATTATTATTAACTAATTACTGTGATGTTTGTGAGTTGTGATGTGTTGTATTATTGGATTTATATACTTTTATTATTTTTATTATTATGAGGTATTATTATTATTATTATTATTATTTGTTTTTTATTATTATTGTATTTTATTATTATTATTATTATTTTATTTTATTATTATTTAATTATTATTATTATTATTTATTATTTTATTATTATTATTATTATTTTATTTTTTATTATATTTCATTTTATTACTAATTAGTAGCGATTCTTATAATTATTATATTTTTGTTAATTTTTTTATGTGTGTATAATTTCATAGATTACTTTTACTAATACTTGATAAATTTGAGTATATACTTATCTCTATTATTTATTAACAGTCAACCGCTGAGTGATATAGCAGTGAAAAACCACTAAATTTCATGGCATTATATTACCGTAATACTTTCGTGGTTTAGATGCTTATATGGTTGTCAATAATTTCGATTATTTACACTAGCATGATCATTTAGTTATTTTAGTAAACCGTCATATGGCCATGATCATTGAAGCATCATGTTCAACTACTTTCAAAATCATCAGTTACTTCGGAATCAGTGTATCCCGGACATATCAAACATAGAAAACAACTGAAATGAAACCACTTTCTCTTTTTCCACCCCACATCAGAAAGCCTAAAACAAACCACACATATACTTTCCTGACCTTATCATAGGGTTTTTACCAAAATACTCTAACGAAATTTCTGAGATGAAATAAACAACGGTTTATCAATCCGGATGTAACGAAAACCATTTTCTTCAGTGCTTTATCGAACAAACGTGTTGGCGCTGCAGTAGTTTCACTTTACTGAAAAAATGGTTTCCATCTGTTAGATAGTTTCATTTTAATGTGGTTTAAAAAAGCACCACTTTTTCTTAACTCTAGATAGTATAATTGTGGGAGTGATGCAACATTGCATCTAATCCAACAGGAACACTGCAAATCGTTATATCTCTGTTAGCATGATACAAATGATTCGCAATGTGCATAACGCTACCACATTAAAAACAACGTCAAAAACGAATTTCTGTCCTTAAAATAGATCATATCTGGGGCAGAACCTGGAAGATTGAAACTTTAATAAGAGCGCGCAATATGTCGGGTAAGTATCGATGTCTTGTAAAATTTGTCATAAAAATTTCAAAATTTCACCACTGTAAAATGCAGACTAGATGGTGAATATCAAAGACTAAAGTACATAAACCGATTAAGTTACATAGAGCTTACCATTCAAAGTTTTTTTTGACTTTATGATAGAACCGCTTTAGCTTCTGATGTTTTCTGCGATATTCTATAGTTCGAATATATGCAAATAATGACTTTCTTCTATTGGTGGATTATAAGGAGAATGTATTTTTTAAGAATATAAGCAACCTTAACTACAACCAAGCTTCTGCTTAAACTCTATCAAACAAAACCTTAAACTCCAAAAAAAATTTAGTCTAAGGGGAAAGGACTGCAAATTTGGTCAGCCAAACCTTTTTTACAAGGGTTCCGAATTCTATATTTTTCTTAGGAGCAGGAGAGGAGCCAAATAATTTTGAAATGCAATTGAACAGAAGAAGCCGAGTAAGAGCAGAAAATTTCATCAGCCAATTATATATCTTCAGACGGACTAAAAACTTGTAATGTTCTATTATTTACAAATGAGACAAAGCCCCTAGTCAAATATCATTTGAATATTTTCTTCCATCTATAGGTTTCAATTTTCTTTTTATTTTCCAGACTCTGAGGTAAAGAAGGTGAATCACGACGGAAAAAAACAAAAAAACGTGATATTCGTTCCAACAAAATTCCGTCAACTTGCTGCGCGTGTGATAATAGTCCGACCACGTTTAATCAACTGACTTTTTCAATGGAATCTTCTCGACAGTGAATCTTTGTCAAATATTTTCAAGTTTCAGCAAAAAGTATCCCAATTACCTAAAAAGGAGACCCTTCCTATTAATCACAGGACAACGCGTATCAACAGATTTAATAAATTATTTTAGAAAGTATAATTGTGATTACATGAATCTTGGTTAGTGATCAATGAGAATAATTGCGTCGAGATTCACAGTTGTGGATCAAGAAAGGACCGACGTCGACCTCTGATGACTTATTTTATAACAAAAAAACTTTACATAAATATAGAAAATAAAGATATTATTAGACTTCACAAAAGTTTTTGACATGATTGATCATGAAATACTTGGTCTATGTTGATAGTATAGTTGTGGCTTTAGGATACAAACGTTACAATGGTTAATAGACTACTTAAAGGGGGAGATCGTCAATACCTAAAATTCAAATGAAACAAATTCAACCACCATTTTCAAACTATCACTGGCGTTACCCCAGGGTTTTTTATTCTTTGAGCCGTTGTCTATTTTACTCTCATATATTAATGATCTGTTCAACGTCTCATGCTGTTTCCAGTCTCATTTTGCGATTTAAAATAGTAATAAAATGAACAAAAATGCCGAGTTTCTTCTCGTTAGAGCAGTTTAGACACCTTAACCAAATAATGTGAAGCTATAGATGCTATTGAGCCTATCTCTAAATTTAAATAAAACATCTGATATATTACTTTTTAGCGAAACAATTTTAATTGCGATTTAAAATATTGATCTAGTATACTGTGATTATACATGTTAACCTAGTTATGTATATTGGACGGTTCGAGACTCACTTTTCCATTTGCATACTTAAGAGAATTGGAAAATCTCTTTCTATTCTTTGTAGGAAAAATATATCTCATGGCACTTGATACCACCCCATTTACTATACTGGGTCTTCCTTTAACCAACAAGGTGTAACTGTTGAGAAAACCATCCTGTAATTGCAATTCAAAAGTGCGCCTCTTTAGCAATACAAGAGACTTTTACAGCCGTTCACAACCCATTATTAAAAAACTTAAAGATATTGCAAGTTAAAGACTTACTGTTTTATCAGCCCTAAATAAAGATGCAATTAAAATTAGCAAATAACCAAGCTGCGATTTCTTGATAACAAATTTTTATTCAAACCAAGAGCTAGGCGTCATGTCTATATTTTAATTTACAAAATAATAATTACATAAACCCTCCCTTCCGTAGACTAAAAAAAGCCCTCAAATGGCGTCGCTACAAAGCCGCTAAACCTTACATCTAAATGAAATTAATATCTCTCATAATACTATATATGCTAAAAAATAAAAACTTATCATCTAAATTAAATATTAATAAATAACTAAACTATATTATTATTAAATTATTATTATTAATTCTTTATTATTATTATTCATTATCTATTATTATCTATTATTATTTATATTATTTATTATTATTCATTATTTTATATTATATTATTATCTTATTATTTTATTATTATTATTCATTATTATTATTGTTGTATAATATTAATTATTATTATTATTTATGATTATTATTTTATTATTATTCATTATTATTATTTATTATAATTTTATTATTTTTTTATTATTATTTATATTATTATTATTAATTATTATTATTTATTATTATTACTCTAATATAATAGTTATTTTATTATTATATATTATGATTATCTACTTACTTATTATTATTATATACTTCTATTATTATTATTAACAATTACTTATTGTATTTATTATTATATTTTATTATTAATTATATATTATTTCTGATTATTATATATATTTTATTATTATTATATATTATTATTATTATTTTTAGAAATTTCACTATATAAGCTTTTGTTTTAGTTAAAGTTTGTACTTTTTAGCTTCCAATTTCACAAATGATTTTCTTCTCATGTATTTCCATTTAATTTTCTTAAAATATATTCTAATGCCTTTCTAGAAAATAAGTATGAGGCATATTTTATTTAGTTAGTTCACCTGACCGGTTTTCGTCCGCCAAGCTCGGACTTCTTCAGGGTTTCTATTCTAACAATTGAATGAATTGTTTTATACAAGATTTAAGATAATAAATTCTAGGTAGAATTTCCTATTATATTTAATCTAAGAGATATTACGTTAAGCTTTATGTTACTCTCTGGTTAAAGTGGGGGTGGCCGGGAAGATGTTAGAATGATGGAGAAAACTATGGAAATGTTTTCCTGACATTTCACAGCATTGTCCTCCGAATCTGGCACATATTCATATCATAGTACCATTTTTTTAATATTTCAAATTAGAATGTTAGAAAGAAACAATTGGGAATTAATATAGGTAGTCATTTTAAATACCTTTGGTAACGAGTTGTTCGGACTGGTGAACAACTTAGCCCATCTCTACTCCATAAAAATATATAACAATTCGGAATTTTATTTACTGTTCTTTATTACAATATAAATTCAAGTATAAGCATCTAAAATTAAATACTGTTGAATTAATGAAGGAGAAAACTGATAAAATTCCCTTCCTTCTTGGGCCAACGTGGCTGAAAAAGTCCCTTCTTACTTACTCATTAGCTCGTAGGATTTGCGCGTGGCGGTCTAAATTGTCAAGGTTAATACTTGGGGATCACCTAAACACACTTGACGAATGCTCATAGCAGTTTGGATGGGTGATATGTAAAAAATAAAAAATATACAAATTTAAAGTATATATTCACTTCTCTGCCCTTATAAACCACCGCAATTTTCATCTAATCCGTTAAATAAGCTGTATTATAATAATATCATAAATCATAATTAAATGATAACTAATATAATGAATAATAATAAATCACATAATGATTGACTAATCAACTAATACTAATAAATTAATAACTAATATACATCAACTAATAATACTGACATAAAAAAATTAATAATAATATAACCTAATAATAATAATATATAAATATCAATCAACTCAATAATAATAATATAAGCATAATTATGGACTGTCCCAATCAATACATAATAATTAATTAATAATGAATAGTAATTGACTTCAATACAAATAGTACTACTTTTGCTTACAGATTTCTACTACCAACTAATAATAATAACTAATTAATTAATTAATCAATGAATGTAAAGGAATATAATAATAAAATAAATTCAATATAAATAATAATAAATCAAAATAAGAATCAATGGGACATACAGAAAAACACATAAAATCAATAATACATTAATAATAACCTAATAGAGTAATATAATAAAAATTTTGTTCAATAGTATAATAATAATACATCAATAGATAATTAAGCAATACTAATAAGTAATAATAATAATAATTCAGAATACAATCAATACATCGACAAATTATCAATAATAAGATAATAATAATAATAAATAATAATAATAATAATAATTTGAATAAGAATAAATTAGAACATAATCACTAGCTCAATAAGATATAGATAATATCATGAAAATATGAATATAAATAAATTAATGAATAACTAATACATAATAATTAAATAATAAATAATACTTAATAATAATCAATTATTAATTATCAATCATAAATAAATAAAATAATAATAACTAGATACATAAAGTTATTACGTCATTATACTACATATATATCGATTATTCATATCAAGTAATATAGTATATATATATATATACTATAAACTATATTTATATTATAATACTATATATCATATATTAGTATTATATAATATATCATATACTTATATATATATATATAGTTACTATACCTATATAGTATACTATATATAATATATATATACTTATATATCTTTTTGTTTTCCCTTTCTTTTCTTTTACTGTAGATGCGTTGTGGCCCTAGACCAAGTAGTAAGGGTGCGCTACAAGCATCCGGAAAAGAAAAAGCAGTAGGAGGCAGTTATGACAATGGTCGCAAAAGAAAGTCCCAGCCTTCACCCGCCCCCTCTTGTACCATTAATTAGTTGGAACGAACTATCGCGTCACAGGATCAGAAAACAGTCCACACCAGCCTAGATGCTTTCATTTGGACCTGCGACGGCCCTCAAACCTATCGGAAAGAAGGGTGGAACGTCAATATGGAGTTCATCCCCTGGCCCGTGCGCCACAACCATTGCCCCTTACAAAAAATCTCATTCTCTCCTATCACTCTTGCACCTTTATTCGCGCCTCTGCCAAACCGCATAGTCCTCTCCTTAGACATTCGCTTCACGACATCCGAGTCCAACTTTCCTTCGGTCTCCCAGCCGGGTGTCGCCTTCCAACACCCACTCTCCACGTAACATCCGTCTTAACACACCGACGATCATTCATTCGCTTTCACATGACCCAAAACATCTCAACATAACTTTTCATGCGTTATTCCTCTCATTTTAACCGCTGCTTGCTGTCGAGCACCACGACAACTCTCTAATATCGTTTCATCTCGCCTTCGATTTTACGTGAATTTCTTTCTCCACACCTAGCTTGCTCCTAAGGATTGTCCATCTGACACACATTGAACTTTAGATCTTCATTTTATTCCAGATTCAATAGTCTCCATCTACCTACAATAACACAGCTAAACAGACATACCCTCACTGTAGACCAGCGGCACTCATGAGACTTAGTCCTTTAGCATTCACCAACGATTTAATGCGCACTAAAGCCTTCCTGCCATTCACAACTTTCCTACTACACCTCTGCATTTCATCCACCACCGTTCCTTCTGAATCCAACCAATACCCTACAATATTTAAACAGCGTACTCTATATATATATTTAAGTATGTATATATATAATCTAATCATATATATGTATATCTCTAATATATATACTAATTATCAATTACTATATATATAGTATATATTACTATTACTTATTAGCTTACTATCATACTACTACTACTATATATATTCATAATATATTTATACTTTATATTATCATCTATATATATATAAATATACTATCTATTATTATATTATATATACCTATATAATATCTAATATATATTAATATATATTAATATATACCATTATTATATATTATTACGTATATAGTTAATATATACTATATATTATACTATATATATCTACTTACTATATATATATACTATCATGACCTTATATATATATCATCAGTATATATATATTACTATATAATAAATATATACTATATACCTATATATTATACTTATAAACATTCCTGTAATTTACGATTTACTAATATATCACTCATACTATATACTACTATACTTATATAATATATATATATATATATATATTCTATATATATATGATATATATATATAACAAGTATATATACTTACTACTCATATATAAACATACTGTAACTATATACGTATACTATACCTAATATACTACGCTATACTAATATAGTATATATATAGATTATATCTATATATATATAATATATATACTATAGTATTATTCAGTATATAGTAGTATATATATACTATAGTACTAGTATACTATATATATATATGTTACTGATATATATATTATATAATGATAATATATATCTACTATTAGTATGAATTTTGACCAAACTGGACGTTTGTTGAACGCTGTTGTTCATTTGACGGGTAAGACACAATTAAAATATGATTTTATTCAATAATTGCCTTCAAAACTGGCAGAAGTATTAAAGTAAAGATTAACCAGATTTGGACTTGCATTTCAAAACCAAGAGAGGTATTTGAGTTTAGATTAACCAGATATTAACCAGATTTGGACATATATTTCAAAACTAAATGAAAGTATTATATGTGTGTTGATTGATTCGTTTTTGAGATTTAACAGAACTAGCAACGCAGGATTTTGGGATTTATATTATCCACATAAATAAACAGGTGGTTATTAACAGTCGCAGCTATACGCCAGAAGTCAACCAGCATCATTGTCTTTCTGGAGAAAATGAGAACTAGCGAAGATCAATATAGAATAACCACTAATGCTTCGAAAATACTCGGTCCTTCCTATATGCGATATGAACCGGTCATCTATTAATAGCCGCTTCTGAAGATAGTCAAAATGGATGCATAATTACAATTAAGTTACAGCCCCACACCTGTCATCACTCTTTTAAAGTTCAGAATTTATTAAACATATACTATAAGGAAATGTAAAACAAATAATTAGAGTTAACCTTTCTATGTCCTTTTTTAAAGCGTAAAGCGACAACTCATTTGAAAAACAATCACGACCCTTCGCACTTTTCTTTCTCTAATCATAATATTGGAACGCTTTTTTTTTTTCAACTTGAGTTTTTAATTGTTTTTTTTGTTGTTAATTCTTTTATATTGTCATATTATTATTATTCATTTTCTTTAGTTTGTTTTATTTTATTCTTTCGTTTTGGCTCTATTTACTTTCTTTCTCGTTTACTTTTTTTTCATTTCTTTCTCTTTTCTTCATGCTTTGTTACATCTTTATATATTGTCAACATTTTTTGTTGAGATTGCACACAACTCGATAAGGGCCTTTTCATTATTGTTTTCTTGGTTACTGTTTATTATTCTA
The DNA here is from genome assembly GCA_015478945.1 of Trachelipus rathkii. Taxonomy (NCBI): domain Eukaryota; kingdom Metazoa; phylum Arthropoda; class Malacostraca; order Isopoda; family Trachelipodidae; genus Trachelipus; species Trachelipus rathkii. Next base: position 31,013 of record JABUQX010037375.1, on the reverse strand, counting down.
TTACTTATTTCATTGTGATTTTCTTTTCTATATTATCTTCTGTATTTTCGTTGCTTATATTTCAACTTTGGCGTTATACATTTTCGTTTATTCTTTAACATATTTTACTGTACGTTAACTTTCTTACTTTAGTGTTATTATTCGATTTTCTTACCCAGTAACATCTTACTCTCACTCTCTCCAATCTCCTCATATTTTAGTTAATTATTGATATATTATTCTCTAAACCTTACGACTTTTTTGCACCTTCAAATTCATTTTACGTTTTAATAATCTTTATCATCTAATATTACTATTTATTCCAGATTCACTTTTCTCTTCTCTTCACTTTTCCCACAATTCATATATCCCTCATAGTATCCTATTGATTTTCTCATTCTTGACATATTAAAATTTTATTATATTCTGGTGAAAATTAAAACTTTATCGACCCTCTCCATAACCATCTCTCAATAACGTCTCTGACATCCACTACGTCCTCTCTCCAAGTCTCTCCTCCTCTCAGACATCCATCTGGTGCTCGCTCCTCTTCTCTCATCTCTCTCTCATGCTCCATCTCTCATCTCCGTCCTCTACTCATCTCACTCCAACAACGTAGTCACACCATCTCGCCTCTCCTTCACTTACTCATCTCTATACTCCTCCCCCCACACCCGAACATCTCCTCATACTGCTTTAAAAATCTTACACCGCACAAGCTATCAACTCTCAGCAATACCCACTCCTGCATCTCCTCAACGCTAACCCTCTCTCATCTCTCGTCTCTGCTCCTCTCTCTTCTCTCACCTGGCTTCCACGGTCTCCCATCCTTAGCACCTCTCCTCACTGCCAGATTCGCTCCTCCACTCGTCATTCTCCACCGCCACAACTCTATACAGCCACTACCACGATAACGCACCCAGCATCCCTACACACTCTCACGCGACCTGTCACACACTACCAGTACTAACTCCTTTACTCACATTCTCTGGCTATCCTCTCAAGCTTCCTGCTCAGAAGCCGTATCTCTCGCTCCCATACTTTCTCTGCTTGAAGCCTCATCTAGTATATATAAGATACACGCACTATCGCTGCGGCCTTTCCCATCAAGATCGCCAAGATACTATAACACGAATATCAAATCGCTCATAACCCAACAACCTTCTAACTCACCTGTACCTATTTCACACTCTTACCACATCTCTCCACACTCCCATAAGCCTACAGGCCTTCACCCGAGCGCAAGTCACCTACACCCCGGCTACCTCTACCTCCTCTATCTCAATCTTAATCATTCGCATTCCACTACTTGCTCATCTGACGACTCACTCGTCACTCTATATCGCACCCATCATCAGCTCGTCTCATCACTACACTCGAATCATACTATCTAACTGGCACCTCTCGAGCCGGTACACTCTCCTACAAGCACCTCACAGATCTTACCATCTCTCTCTTCACCACCCGTCACTTCATACTGTCAGCCGACACAACTGCCCTCACTTTACTCAATCTACAACCACCTATGAGTCTCTCGCTCATCATCACTCCTTAATACAAGCCTCATTACTCTTCATTACGCTCATCCATAATACACCTCACTCTCTCGAGATCCTATATCTACATAGCTATACTCTCACCTAGACTCTTCAGCGTCACTTCACTCTCTCACTCTCTCCTACTCTACACTTATATACTACGACACAGTCAAGATAAGCCATCAAGAAAAAAGAGCACCCCACTGTACTAATCTATATCATATAGATCTAAACATAATGACAATTTCTGAAATTAATGTATCTAAATTTACGGAGTATCGCGTAAAGCTAAACGTCATCAACTTTTAAAAATGATGAATCCGTAGACACTCACACACACAATCACCGAGCTTTCACTAGTAGAAAAAAGACAATTCAGTATAGCTCCTCAGTCATAAAATTCGCAGTACTAATGGATTTACATTAAAATTATAAATATCCCGCTGCCCATGGAAATTACGTGGGATTTCGGGCACACATCACGCATTTCGCCGCATGCAATTATGGCATACAGCGAAAATTATTAGATTCTAGGCATGGCCAAGACCTGTTATGTCTTAAACATAACTTTTCCCACCAACTCTTGACTGTGACCAGCATTAACCTCACGCATTGCAAACTATAACAAGTGTTAAATAAGTTCTCCAGTCTCTGCCCTGAAACAGAGTACCAAACTGAACTACTTTTGTTAACAAACCGCAATATTTTCTGTATACAACGGGAAACAAACACAAATTAATAACCAGAATCTGACCATACCCAGCGCACTAAAAGTTCTGTGAGAAAGATGAGGAGAACAAGCTTGAGAAGAGGGAGAATCGAAAGGAACTAGGCAGAGAGAAAAAGACGGTCAACCAGGAACAACAAGAAGCCAGCGACCGACCCGCACACGAGAGATCAAGAGACTCGAAGAGAGAAATACCAACCACAACCAAGACAAAGAGCACCACAACAACGCGATACAAGGAAAGGAGAGAAGAGACCCGCAGACAATCGACATAGACCACAGTCACAAGCAGCACGAAAAACGACGAACGACGGAGACGACGCATGGAGAACACCTTAGAGTACTAGCGAAGACCATCGTAGTTATCAATCTCCATCAATAGGAACAATGAGACAACTTCACACAGAAGATATACAACTCTACACGAAACACAGAAATCCATAAATAAATCATTAGTATAAATAGATACCGCCTCGACTCCCCCCAAAATTCAGAGATTCTATTTCTAAACTACTATTTAATACCCAAAAACGAAATGTAACTAACAAACAACCTTGAGCTGACCGTTAAAAAAATAATACAAACCCATTCAAGCAAGAACAAGGCATTCACTTAAAAGCTTTATACTTCGCGGGCCGACAATGACAAAATCAATACGCGAGAAAGTTCCACCCCTCAATCCTGACAAGCAAGCGCGCCACAACCAGAACAGACTCAACAACCCAAGCAAAGAACCCACCGCAGCCACTACTCCAACGACCCCACAACACAAAAATTACAAAAAACCAACACAAGCGCACATAATGACAAGCACTAAAACAATTCCGCAAAACCTCACACAAAAACCTCTATATTAATAAAAAACGCCTACACAACCTACCGTGCAGAAACACGCCAACAAATAAGAATAAGAATGCGACAGAGAGAGACCGTTCGACTAAAATCAATAATTTCAATAGCAAGCGGCATTTAAACTCAATCTAAACATCCCCCCCACCGCCAGCGAAACTCTGGACACATATATAAAAATTAATTCAAAGAGGAAAATATAACACAACGGTACAAACATTGATACGATTACCCAGTGCGCAGAAGAGAAGAATTGGCTCTAAACAACTCATAGACTTGCCAAGCTCGAAAGTCACATACCTTCGCACCATATACACAGGGATAGTAAGCAACAATAAAAAATAGGTAACTAATACACAACCCTCACTGCACCATTAATCAAACAGGGCTCATATATAACTATAATACTGTCAACTATCAGTACGGAGCTATCACTAGTACATATATATTATAATATATACTAATAACACTAACTAATCGAAGAACATTAGTAAATCACATAACAAAAATACATTACTAATTCGATCAATCGATAATAATAAGTACACTTATACTCACGATCTAACTATACCTCATACCCTCACTCAATCCTATAGCGTCCCCTATTGGAAATCACAAAAACTACCTTATCCATACGAATACCTGATATAGGCAGGCTGACAACCACATATACTTAACGTAAAAAATCATCTATCTCTGACTCAACTCAGAACAATATGAATTAAGTAACCCTTAACAATCGGATTTTCTGGATGCGTATGCACTCGTGCTCTCACCTGCCGATTGATACCCAACCCACCCGAATCACCAAGCATACCCCGGAATACAAAATACAAAATTTGTATTAAAACAAAGAACAAACAAAAACATACCCATCTACTCTAACTATATTAAATAGATACAAAACGGTAGTATCCAAAATACGAAATATAAAATATCAAGCTACTAGCTAATGTAACATATACCCTTGGTCACGGTGGTTCCTCATGGCCACCTATACTGACATCTTGTACACGCGCCCAATCCTTGTAAAACGTTAAATTGATTCATATAAGATACAGAACCCGGTCACACCCCTATACTAATATCGCTCCTCCTCCGAGTCACAGCGACTCCGTTGTATTCGCTACCTCTACAAGTAGCTACAGTTAGCAGGTATATTTAGCTTACACAGTGGAACGCTATACTTTATCCGCATCCACTATACAACCCGTGTTACTGACGATAATCAGTCTCCCGCCGAACTAAATTATACTCAACTATACATTAATACTCAATTATATAATGCATAATTTCTCATACTACATATCATATAAATATATTAAAGATGACGTTATTCATGATATGACGCTACTATCTGCGAACCTTATCACCAGGCGCAATATAGTCTACCTCGCTATATACATTAATTTCTGAAGGCTAGCACCTAAACTTTCTATTTACACTGCTGTTTAGTGAGGTTACGACGGTGTGTGTGTGTTCCAAGTTTTTCTGACAAATTATGAATGTTGAAGGCAATTTTTTCACGAATTTTGTAGAGCAGCATTGATTACTATCCGTGTTAGCATATGCCTGCAACATTTTAGTTTGATGACTCACCAGTCACAAAAGGTTCTGTCAGAAGTTGTCACAAATAGAATTGTAAATACGCACAGAGAGTAGCGAGATCAAAGTTTTAATCCTTTTATAATCGAAAGTTATTTTGTCGGCTTCCGAAAGTTTACTCGTTTCTCCCAAATATCTTTTTTTCAATAATATAGGGTTTATTAGCACTGCATGCCCTTTAAATCTTACTGTACTTTCTCGTCTCTCTACATGTAACGAAACAGGTTCCAAGCGCGAGTAGTAACCGCCTATTTCAGATGCGAAAGTGAAATACAACAGTATAGATTGGACATAATTTTCAAATCTGGTTAATGGATATATATCATGCCAAGCCTCTAGAGACGCCACCAATCCATATTCCAAAAAACTTACAATAGTCTACAGGGAAGAGGAATACATGTATCGGATCCTTGTACAAAAACCTCTTTGGTTAGGCACTAATGTAGACAAAAATAAAAGAAAATAAACAAAAAACGATTAAAAAAATTGCTTTTCTCTTTTGAGGGTGGGAGCCTTCGAAGCTGGGGGGACTAGTATGCAATATTCTTACGTGATGTGTACACAGGGTGATTTAAGAACGGCAATTATAGGAGGGACTCTCGGAGCGCCGACTGTGGAAAAAGACAGCAAGTAGGCGGACGTTCTTCCTTCTTTACGCCGTAGGCCAAGGAGGGAGCGGAGGAACCCCCCGCATCCACGCAAAAACAATCACAATAAGAGCTCGGGCAGGTTCGGAGACCCTCCCTGGAGGGGGGGAAATAGTCCAACCCGCCCGTCCGTTCCCCGAAAGGCTAGAAACGAGAACCCCGAGCTCTCTGGCCATCATGGACTGCGCGAGCTCTTACCCTTCTGCGGGACTTCTTAGTTAAAAAAGAAACACACAAATGAAATATATGATAAAGTCTCCTAACGCCCGTCGAGAGATGCAGTGAACCGTGTCATACAGATAACGATCTCCTCAAATAGCTTTTTACTCATGCATCCTACTTTAATTCCGTCTTCCATACAATAACTTTTTCTTGTTCGACATTGATCTTCCCGGTCCGCAACTCTATTATCGATCGGTTGTACCTCCGAGGGTATCAACCTTCCAGGCAATGAATCACTGCCATGGCTTTCTTTCCCGGGTAAGCTGATTGGCATGATAGTTTCTTGAGAATATGCGACTGTTGCGCTTCTTTTCTGAGGGCTTGGACTTATGACTTATACTAATTAATCAGCGTTCATACTACTATAGTTACTATATTCTATGATTATCGTAAGTTATCTATATACTAGATATATTAATCTAAATTATACTACGTAATATATATATCATATATTATACTATACTATACTATATCATCCTATACTATACAATACTTTACCATAGGAACATTTCATACAACGTAACTCTGACTCATTTACTACAGTATTTACCCAACGTCATAATTCCAAGTAGTTGTGGAAAATAAATAAAGGAGTATTGGATCTTCAGATATTCCCTCACTGGTGTAGTTACCAGTGTAAGACATGAGCATACGGCAGGTCATACTTAATTCTGTGGTGTTATCCGAGTTGTGTAGAAGCAAGGCATGGATACTCATGTCATAGAGAGACTGTGTTGCTACTCGGGTCCAGTCTTCCTACGATGGAAATAAGGTATGCGGATTGAGACAAAGATTCCAAGAAGAGCATGGCATCTGTATCATAAGCCGAATTAATGACATCGAGAGCAGAGAGCACAACATACAAAGCGTCCACAACTGAACGAGTAGAGAAGACATCACGAGCGAGAGCACCGAGAGAAGAGTGTTCCTAGTGAGATGTAGGAGAGTCGATAAGATGAAAAGGCCTTGCACTCCAACCCTCTGCTTCTCTGCTCTCTGCTGCTTCTACCTACTCCTCTCTCGCTCTCTCTCTCGGTCTCTCTCTCTCCTCTCTCACTCTCTCTCTGTCATCTCTCGTCTCCTCTTCTCTTCTCTCGGAGTGTTGTTGTTGCAGCGGGAGAGGGTACGTGAAACGGATCGTGTGTGATGGCACACTCCCTAGCAAAGAACAAGGGGCCTTTTATACTTGATTACGGCATACGGATAGTGATCTATTAACGAACGGCGTGTGTAGCTACTCGAACATATAAGTTGTACGGTTTTTGGCATTTTATAGAGCTACGCAAAATTCACCGGAAAGGACAGTGTATCGTGCAACCACTAGCCACCGAGAACAGATGCTCAGAGTATTAACCACCCAGGCTTTGAATTTCACTCCGATAGGAAAAGTATTGATCTCGAATATACTCCTCTCATATCACCAGAGAAAGAATCCATCTCCCGTGTCATGAGCATCGACTACCTCCGACACAGGAACGCTATTCCCTCTCCGCCGATCCAGCTCACACCAATAACTCATCTCAGGTGAGAATCAATGCAAGCGGTAAGATCAGACGCGCATCCCGAGTCACCTATCCAGTTCAAATGGCAGTACGACGTGCCATAAACTTGTACATACTCTCTCTGGGTGAGTGTCACCTGCTGCAACAAACTTGGCAGAAGGCTAACAGGAGCATGATCGGACGATCGCAGGAAACCCCAGTGGAGGGAAGCTCTAACAGTAATTAGCGGGCAAGAGCAGTGGTAATACTATATATCATATATATATTATCAATATATGTATAATATCTATTATACTAATATATATAACTATTTATTATATAGACATATATAGATATACGGTCAGATACATATAACTATACTATGTACTATTATATATACTATATCTATTATATATCACACGCCAATCAATAAAGATACCTTAATTAGTACCTATATATAGTTATAATTCGAGGTCGCACCGGACAGATTTATCCCGGCTCTTCCGATAATGGCCGCTCCTGGGAATGATATCACCATTTCTTTTGCGTAACAGTAATAATAGGTTTATATAAGATGGAAAACCATCAAGCTTTCTGCTCAAATACTATACATATATAGCTATATATTATTATACTAATAGAATATATATATATAAGTACTGTTACAACTATATATATACATATGCATATAATATATATATATATAAATATATATATATTATTAATATATTATTAATAATAAGTATATAAAGTCTATCTATATATATACAAAAGTATATATATGTCTATATATAATACCTACATAGGTATTAAATATAGATTGATAAATCAAACTATATTAATATATGATATGAGCGATTATGTGATTACTCTAGCTACTCATTCTATATATATATATTAGTGTAACTATATATATACTATAACTTTATTATAAGCATATATTATACTTACTATAAAAGCTAGTATTCATCGTACCACTCATATAATAAATACAATAACCACACATAATATATATCAACTAAACTAATATACCATCACTTAGATATACTCATGCACGATATAATACTAGAAGTAATAGTATATTACTCATATAACTATATAGTAAATACTATATATACTATCCAATATACAGACACAATACTACCTTATCCACATACGTATAAATCACCAGCCCTCAAATGACTATAACACCTTCATTATTAGGTTATTCAGTGTAAGAGGGGAGTGTTGTCATTGTCACACCTGTACGCGTAAATATGAAAACATATATTACCCTATATATTATATTTGTTATGCCAGCGCTACAACCCAGCATACAATAGACGGCCGCTGAATCGAAGAAGACTTACAGGATCAATATATACGGTATAACTATTATTCATAATCATATATATATATTATATATATATATACTATATATATGAACATGTATTGGCGGCACACAGTCAGTATATTTAATAGGTCCTCTTTGCCTTAAATCTCTCTCATTTTTCAAATATGCTGTGGAAAATTAGATATCAACGAGCCAGCTAGCCGACAAACTAAATGCACGTCTCCCCAATGAATTTCGTGCACGCATGTTAGCAAAGACACCAGCACCATTGGCGCACTCCGTTCTTTCCTCCGTACTGTTTCATTCAGTGCGTAGACGGAAACAACGAAACCACCCCTCCACCAAGCAGTCCCCACCGACTCTGAACCAATGCATGCCGACCACTGGGACCGGAGCAAGAATCCCGTCGACCTCCACCGCCTGCGCCGCAACTCGGGCCCACCGGCGCAGTCGGTATATCGCCAACAGTAGCACCGCGGGATGGCCTTCGCCACCTTATCGTATGCCATGCTTCAAGATAAACCTTGTACTCCGTGTCAAGTTGATGCGTCCTTGCTCGCATTTACTAGACTCACCTTCCTGTCCACTACTAACGGAGAAACGAAGAGAATAAAGATAAATAAGACATTAATAACTTTATTCAGCCTTAACCGTTATTCATACACCATCTAACCATCAAGTAAGAGTATACAAGAATGCTCTATCAAATGGCCTCGAGTACTACTACTATAATCATAGACCGACCGAGAGAGCGACGAGCAGGTAATGCACGATTATCTCAGAGTAGATTCGATGAGAGACTTTTGAGACCGCGGCACACGATAGAAGATCGAGTTTTCAGCGTGTGAACTAAGAAAATGGTTACTTGTTCATTACAGTCTGTTAAATGCTCTCCAAGTTTTCTTTTACAACGACCTGTATTTTCTTATTTGTCTCTTCATTTTGATAAAACAAATTTAAAAACGAATTTAGTATTTTGGTGTGTTTTAGTTTTTAGTGTCTTGTTGAGCCAGAAAAACAAACTTTTTATGGTCTAGCCGCCTGACGCCAACACAGCATAACTCTCTTCTCGAGAATTTAGAAAGATGACATCACGAATTAATTCGCAACTTCATTTGTAGCAACTGCTTTAAAACAAGTGAATAATGTAAGAATAAGAAATTAAATTCAAACATCGGGACTATCGTAGAAGAAATAAAACTCTTTACCTCTTTCAACGCTCTACTATATAAGAAAATTGCCCCTTCGCAACACCTCGAATCTGGCCTACTGCAAAATAAAAACAAAAAACAAAACCCCAGAACCAACCAATGATCTCTACTAGGTACTCTAAAAAAAAACAGTATTTCAGTTCCGGAACTTCGAGTTGAAATCATACCGCACCATAACGCAAGACACGAAGCTCTGACACCACAAAACCCTTTTTTTTACTTTAACTTTTCTTCAAATTATTTTAAATAAAAATCATAAAATGAAAATAATAGAGGCCAGTAAAGCAAAATTACATGATACACATCAGAAAAGATCCACGCCTATCATAGGGACGCAAAACCTGGCCCCAAAAAAAAAGAAGAAAAAAGATTAAAAATAAAAAAAAAAAAAAAAAACTCCAAAATGGACAGAAGAACTAAGACGAATGTTTAAAGATACATCCATATAATAAAAACAATTATAGAACAACTCTTCAACGACTACTCTCACTTTCTTTTCTTGTTTCTTTACTTGCACAAATCTAAAAAACCAGTTAGAAAACTTTTTTCGGGGCTGAACACCCTAGATCCAGCCTAAAAAAATACGGCTGAATACTAATACCATAAGTACCTAGTACTATGATCTACTATGAGTTCTATAGGCATACAGATATACCTATTATATAAAATATAACTACCTAACTTATATACAATAACTACATAACTATACTGAATATGAATAATATTTACCTATAAACCAGCATAACTTAGCTATAGTTAACAGTGATTAAAATATGTAAAGTAAACTCGAAAGTATAAGACTATAAAGCCTATAGTTATTAATACTTATGTGTACGTACTATAGTCATACACCGTATTAGTATATATCAACCGAAATCACTCTATAGTCAACTTATTTACTCGCATACCATCCACGTACACCCGGCCTAATAATAGCGGTAACTTTCAGCCTCATATTGATAACACCTATGATATACCCTATTACTACGCCAATCGATGAAGAATTATCCTATAAGTATAAGCATCACTAAATAATATAGTATACTTAGTAGCTTATATAACTGATAAAAACTATTATCACTATCTAGTATGTATGATATATGTATTTTTGTATTAAAGACTCCGATAAATATATATCTCGTAAGATAAATACATGAAATATCTATATATTTCACAGGTTACTAATATAATATCTTAGTTCCACTACGCTCATATGAACTAGCACAACCTAAGTCGCTACTCCTATATAGATAGTAATATATACAATACCTACTCAACGACCCTATGTGAACTAATTACTATAGCACATATCGATTGAACCTACTATTATATATACAAGTCATAACGGTAAACTGTAATTATTAATTATATATACTTTTTACGTATATACTCGCTATAAATCATTACGTAAGTTATAGCCTATAGCGATAAAGTTATGATAAACATCATAGTTGCGGAGCCGCTCCGTCTATATATAGCTATACACCCCAATATAGCTGCCTATCTAATATATTATTAGTATTATAGATATATAAAAAATACATCCCGTGAGATATTACCTATAGCGACTATATATATACCTGATCATATCCAGTATCATATACCAAGAATACTATACAACCTAAGACCACAACCCTACTATAGATTAACATATAAGCATGTATTATATTAAACATAGCTACCCTGAGCCGTAAACATCTGTAAGTACGGAATGGTTACACGCCCGCGAGACTAACCCCCTACATGCATCATCTCTGATGCCCTGTGTACGCGACCCATCCTCAGTGATTTAGAAGCACCTCTAATGGCTACTAACAAAGTACCCTCGCTGCTATGCTTTACCTAACTTACTTGGCTTGCGGTCCTGTTGTTTGAAAATTAGTTGTCACGTATGTTATCTATAGTGAAAAAGCGTTTCTACGCAGGGCCCCCATAAGCCTCTAGGCAATCCGCCTGATAACGAGAAAACACGTGGTATGTCTCGGGCGCAGCTCTCCGCGACCAATCGTCCTCGGGCACCCATCTTTAAACACTCCATTCTGTCACCAAGATCCGATAGTTAGTCTTTTGATAGCTGCTTTACACAGACACCAACCACGCATCAGCACACCACACAACTCCGCCACTACGACACGACGAACGCAGCACACGCCACCGCAACATGACGCCAGCCCGCGAACAAAGCGCCATCTGCACAGTTCCGGCCTCGGCACTCTGGCTGGCTAAACACAGCACTGATCGATACTAGTATGTCGATCAAATGCCATAAACGATGGCACTACACCAGAATTTAACTCTCTTGTCTACGCCTACGGCAGAGGGCGTCAGTTAAGAGGAGTGAACTGGACAAGACAGTGAAGACAGGGTGGACTGTGTGGGGACAGACGGCATGACAAATGAGCAGCAAACTCACAGTTCCCTAATCGCGCACCCACCGACACGGAATGCTTGACGTGTAGCAACAACACTTAAATAATACTATCCTGCTACTTCTGGATGCTAGTCAACTATTTAACAGGAATTAAAGTAGCGCCACCATCCTTCTATACAAGTTAAGCCTCACACATCCATAGGACTATCCGCACAAGACACGAATTTTATGCAGTATTATTCGGAACAAGACACACCAACATCATATACGTATATATATATATTAGAAATATAAAACTAGATCATATACCGGCCCATTATACATCATATATATCATATACTTATATATATACTATGCTGCAGTATCTTATATACACTATTACTATCACCTCGACAATCTCTTGAGAAATCAAAACCTATCATTCTCGACTATATATAATAATACGTATATATATACATATAATATATACGATGTACATTCCTACTACCGTCTTAAATGCGTATACCATACTATTAATTAATATCTGGTATATTATACTAAATTATCTAAAAACTAAGCTAATAAGAGATATAATCACTCATGAGTTAGTGATATATATCCACTAGAAGAAAGCAAACTAATTAATACCAAATCATATCATATAGGATTCATAATATCCATACAAACCTCTAAACTCAGCATACCAATATAAATATTCCAATAAATACATACAATAAGATATTTACCATCATATTACTCAGATTAATTATACGTAGCCGTGCGTATTTACCTTATGATTATTTTATTTTATATTTATTCAATAGGTGTAGATGATTGTAGTTGCGCTCTTTTCGAAGTACCTCTTCATCATATAAGTCCTAAATTACTGACAATATAAAGGAATAAGCTCCTAACTGTAAATATAATACGACTCACGCTTATTCAAAGTCCAGTCATTCATGCCATTTAAACATCCTTACTTCATATACTTTACATCCAAGACTGTTGCGCTAGGTGATGGCTGGCATAAACAAGCATGACCATACATATAGCATCGCAAATCTCTAACTCTTCTTTCAATTGAAAAGGCAAAAACCCTCGCTATAACTACCCTACCCTATCAACCCGCTACTATATACCCCGAGACCTCTATTATTTCTCAGAAACGTATACTTATAGTATTCATTTTGTTATACTATTGCTATAAAGTGTAGGGAACAAAGATGAATCCTTCTTTTAAGTAGAATAACTCTACAATGTAAATATTCATCTGTATATCTTCATCTCTCTTTAATACTATATTTATGTATACGTAATACCATAAATTCCTTAAGTATGTCAATAGTGGCTATAAATAATCAATAGTTTCATAATAATACACTACAATTTACGACCATAGACTGTTGGCAGTGAACTTAGATTGTGCGGGCTCACTGACTGTGGTAACTGTAATAACGACTGTAAGACCGAGATCCTCAGCAGATCTTCAGGCCTTTCAGGCGTCTTCAGCGTCTGGGTCATATTATCTGTTGCAGTGCACCGAGATGTTATGCTGACGTAGTATGCATTTGTCGTGTCTCGGAATATACAGATACACACAACCCCAACCCCTTCTGGATAATAGCTCTTATGTCCGAGTTCTCACTTAACCTCATTCTACAAGCTCAACCGACAGGTAATGTGTATAAGAGCACTTGATTTTCATTAGCTCATACCAATAATTATATATAGTCAGATATTATATATTACATCTATAATCGTATATAGACTAGGCATACTCTCAATAACTTTCTACGTACGTAACGTCATAAGTGAATGTGTTAGCTATATCTTATGAATATCATTACTTCAGCCTCATACCTATCCTACTAAATATATACGTTCTCATATTAATAATAATATCCATACATTTAGCTCTAGTACTAGTCAATGTACTATCTATATTACTAAATAGCCCACGTTGTATACTATATCGATATACTACATATATAGCCGGTCACTAACCATCTGCTTACTAGATGTGTTACTATACCCAGCACTAAAACACCAATCAAATAACTCGTAAATGGTTATCGAGAGCCACAAAGTGTAACGCTCGACAACTCACCTACCGTACAACACAACAGCCCAAACTCAACACATCGAAAAACTCTTCTCTGGACTCACAATAGCCAACCCGTTAGCTCACGATGGGTCAATTACCTGCTCTATATCAACCTATGAACCTATACTTAATAAACATTAGCGGTACTAAGTGCCAACCCACACCCATCAGAATACCCAGGCCAAACACACATGACTGCATTAAACTATCACAGTAACACTCCGCCTTGTTCTCATAAACGGTAGCATTAATAGTGAATATATGGCTTCTAGTTAATTTAATCATAAATATCTTTCTTACGATATTTATTTCTCTCTAACACCTCATACATACACATCAAGTAATTTATAGCCAGTTAATAATTTTTCAAAACAACCGTAAGTTCTACCAATCTTTATTCTTAACTAATAAATGTCTGATTCTAGGCTATAACCACACAAGAATAATTTCAATCCATTACTATAATTATAATACATGGTTAAAACCATACCAACAGCATCTTTGGGAAGTCTTCTATAAAGTCGGTCAAACTTAATTAACATTCCTTATTTTCTTCCTTATATGTATCTTATGTAATACTATACTATATATTAAATATACTATATAATGCTATAAATATATATATATATATCTACTAATATATATATATATCACCTTTAATAGTATATAAATAACCTATATTCATGATGATAGAAGAGTAGCATCTAACTAGTATAGACTCACCTATCACGTGATCCAGATACTGAGATTATAATATATAGATGTGATTCATCTAGTACTGAATATCATATGAAGTAAACTACTATACAGAATAATATACCATATATATAAATAATCGTATAAGGTATTATATATAATATATTGTAGTAACGAGTGCGAACGACGCTTCAGTACTAAAGTATTACTCAGCACAACAATGAATGTTTTTTCCCTATTGATTTAACTATAAAGCCTGTTTCTTGATAGTATATATTATCTGATTTACACAATTTATTGCTCAGAAATTATATTAACTCATATACTACTAATTATATACTCTTAGATTCATATTTACGATTGAATTATATATCTATATTTATTCCCAATTATATCACATAGGACTGTCTGTAGATCTAGTATTATTAGTTGATATATACTTTAAATTCTATATCACTATATTATTATATTTATTTAAGTCAGTAATTATGCCTATTGTTAGCATTCAAACTTGATGCATAATCTCATCAATCGTACTACTTGTTATTGTGCAATAGCTGTAGTGCTGCGTGGAATTACTCCAAGCTGAGCAACTGGTTTTTAAAATTATTGTATACTATTTTTTCAACTTACTCCAATATTTTTTTTTTTTCTTTTCACTCTTTATCATGTTAATTTCCTTTATTTATTTAGTATTATTCTACAAAGTCAACGTACTTTCATTTTCAAAAACCGTACCACGTACTGTACCTTCAAAATCTATACAATATCCCGTTATCTACAGTAAATTTTTAAACATATTTGCTAACCTCTTCTTCAATGTTTTCTTGAATTGTTTTTTTAAGTTAGTTATATATATATGTAATATTTAATTTATTAGAGAAGATGGTTTCAAACAACACGTAAACTTTTTATTGCATCCTTTATCCTACTCAGTGCTTGCATTTATATCCTGCGTATCTATCACTCCCGACATACTATGGCATAAGAATAGATTGATGACAGGCCAAATGTAATGTATAATTCAAATATATAAGAAACATAGAATTAACATCTTTATTTTTAACACTTATAAAACTTAAAAAACGAAATATCACTTCGTCTTACCCAAAACACCAACATCTATAAACCCTTGAACAAATCTATTAATGGGGCATTCTCTAAGTCAGGGACTTAATGCTCTATTCACATATCATCCCACAATCCACGCAAGACTTATCACGATACATCTTAGTAAACTATCAGATTAATCCCTCCGATTAATAAAACTATTGTCACTAGTATATGATAAACTCCAATAATCAATCAATAATCACTATATCAATAATAATCAATAATAATCAATTTCAATGAATAATAAATGAATAATCAATCAAAATAATAATAATCTAATAATATAATCAACAATAATAATAATAAATATAATACATCAATATAATAACCTATTTTCAATAATAACTAATAGAATTACCCTAAACCTGACTATTACAATAATAATAATAAAACATAACATAACAACATAATAATATAATCAATTACCTAATAATAGAATAAGAATAATAAATAAAAAGTGAATTAATAAGTGATAAAATGGATCAAATAATAATAATAATAATATATAGTTAATGAATAATCAGTAATAATAATAATCATATACATATAACTAAAATATGATCTTATATAAAAATTCACAAACTATACATTATTACATTTTAAATACACTAGCCTGTACTTCTCAATCCTTTGTGGTTCGTCTCTCCGTGGAGGACCTGTTTTGCCCAGCGGGGGAGCAAAGCGTCCTTATTCCCTTATACCTATACATATATATCATACTATATATATATATATCTTAAGTAATATATATAATTTTAATATATACATCTACTTATACTATATAGTATATATATTATATATGTATCATATACAACGTATCAATGAATATACCCACTGTAGGTAATCTACAAAATAGCCATTAGGATTGTACCCTGAGGTTACCTAGTACTAATATATATTATACCATATACTCTACCATAATAACTTATTATACTCAAGAAACCATTCGCGTAATGAGAACCTCGTTCTATCTACACCTACCATACTATAAATATATATAAATATTTAAATAAATATAGTTGTACCATATCTTAAGAAGTATTATATAACCTTATTACAGATAATATATTAAACTATATATAATTATACTTATTACTATTTAATAATATATATCCTATAAAGTACCTACTTATATATATATACTACACACTATATATATATATATATATATAACCTACTACGCTACCTATAAATACTTAATGACATACGTCATCTTGAATACCGTTACGGACTTCATACTTATATAATATACCCCTTTCTATTTTATACCTTCTATCAAAGACTGCAACCTATAGCTCTTAAACTATACTAACTCATATATATACATTATATTATAATATTGGTTTCATCCTGTTATATACCCTTAGATACTATTATCATATATATATATACATAAATACTAAATAACGGTTATAATATACTGTATATATATATACTAGTACTAGACTAGCCTAGTACGTATTATGAAATACATACTATAGATAACCTCAACATAATTACTTACTGTTAATAATAGAAACTCAATATAGATATACCTACAACGTACTATATAAAAATTAGATCACCCATTCCAAGGCAAGGGCGGCCAAGCTGCCACCTTCCTCGCCTCCTCCTAATGATCGCCCGCGCATAACGCACCCCAAGCTGACACTGAATTGCAATACTTCACAACCAGTGAGCTTAACTAGGGCGCATCAGAATACATTGTCATTATTGACATCCAACATCGAAACAGTACTCTTAATATTCAACTGCTTTTATCAAACGATTATAATTTTCTGCGGTAAAGGTACATTAAGAGAAGACATACACACCGCTATAAAAACTGTCCTCTCTAAAATCATCTTCAAGAGTCTAGCAAATATATTACAACATATATTTATCCCATGTAAACATCTAGAACCTTGATGACTTTATGCTGCAACGTCTGCGCCAAATAGTCAAAAACGATAGAAAAATAATATATTTGGACTTATGCCTGATATGTATTATGAATCAGCTTATCTCCTAGCTGTTTAATAACCATAAAAATAACAATAGACATATAGTTTAAAATAAAATTAAGTCTTGGACGTATAGCACCCTTACATTACAAACTATGCGTCCAGCAGGCTTCGCATGCGTACTTTGGCAAGTTAGAATAGAGCTCGACCAAGTGCTCAGTGGGGCAGAACATAATTACGAAGAATTAAGCACAATTCGCAATGCTAGATTCTGATTAAAAAAGATGATTAGCTAGAGCCTGTCTCATTTTTGTTTATCTTTTCCATGACTATGAATGGTGTACGAGAGTGTTTCTTCCTACGCCGATGACCGAATCCATAATACTGGAAGTAAGAGATTACTGCCATATTTTCTAAATATTAAAGGAAATCCAATGTGACGGTTTCGATAGTCGAATCTGCAAAAAGATCCGTTAATTGTGCGCTCTTATACAATCTGTTTGCTTCACCTGTATGGACCAAATTCTCGGTAAGGCGCCGCAATTCACGTATCCACTAGTTTCTCATCGGATCCAGCAGTGCGAGTTCATTTTATCTAGTTTTTTTATTTCTATTCTAAGCCTTTATTTTGTAAGTTTTTATTTCCATTCTAGCTTTTATTTTGATTATAGTTTTTATTTCAATTCTAGCTTTTTTATTGTCAAACTTCTCAAAGCTTTTTATTTCCATATCTACCTTCTTAATATACAACTAGATTATAGATTATAGGAATCTAATTATAAATTCTCTTTTACAATATAATTCTTCCTCCACCTAAATCATATAGCGCAAGTTTTTCTATCTCGTCTCGTGTAACCGCATTTTTTCTAAACGATACTTCGTACTCTTAAAATTTTAAACCAACTTGAAAATACTGATTGGTTTAATATTAAAATTAATAATTTTTTAAGAAAAAGACCAATAATAATAAGGAATAATAATAAGTAATAAACTATAATAATAATAATAATTAAATAATAATAACAAATAATAACTAATAATAATATAAATAATATAATATTAATGAATAATAATAATATGATAATATTAATATACATCAATATAGTAATAATAATAATGAATAATAATAATGATTAATAATCGGTAAAGAGCGGAAATATTTTATACCAAATGAATAATTATATAATTATCAATAATAAAAATCTAATAACTTTTAAGATAATAAATGATAATAATTAAATAATAATAGCGACAGAACAATACCCATAAATAATAATAATATAAATATAAAACTAAATAAATAATATTAAATATAATGCAATAATGAATAAATAATAATAAATAATACATACATAATTAATAATCAAAAATCTATTACCATGAATAATAAAATGTAATAATAAATCTATATAATAATAAATAATCACATAATAATAAAAACCATACCACCTATTACAATTTTTACTGATTTGATTATTACCTTTATAATAATAATTTAAATAATAATAATAATAACTAATAGAATAAGTAATAATAATAATAATACAATAATAATAATAATAATAATAAAATTAAAAATACATCAGCATAGGCCTAATAATAATTAATTATACTAATAATAATAATTAATAATAATAATGAATACTATAATAATAATCAATAATAAAATAATCAATAATAATAACTATATAATAATAACATGAATAAATAATAATTAGATAATCATCAACTAATAATGGCTTTTAAGTATAACTACAAGAGTAGTAAATAACCTCATGTAACATATGAATATTAACCTAACATATTTACCTTTACTTGACCCTCATCTTTCTTAGCAAACAAACTTAGATAACAAGGTACATCTAGCTCCGTTAAAATCTAGAAACTAGGAAAAGGATTAACTAGAATTTTTGCAATAGTTTAATATAAGATGAATCTCACGAAATCCATTTTTTCTCATATCTATCTATTATTTGCTTAATTAGCCTGACTAAACCTAAAGATATAAATAAGCCCTATGATATACTATAATATATATTGCATATATCATAATACTACTCAATATCATATACTAATAGTGAATGCACGAAATACATACTATATACATATCATACTATATATACTTATATAATATACACTATATATATATATATATACGATCTAATAATTAATTTGGCGGTTATGCTTCACTATACATATAAGACATAACATAATATTCATATATTATTAAATTATTATAATTAATATAACCTATAATCATAATATTATATTTACTCTTTATATGATATAATAATGATACTACTATAAGTATAATGTCATCAACCTACATCATTTTAGTTATAACTACATAACGTATGTCATTTGTGTGCTCTTGATGACAGTCCATCTTCATCGATGTGAATCATCTCACGTCACAGTGTAAAGAATAGTCTCTATATAGAACCAATTACTATCAAATTGCTCGGACAGTTCGCCCTGTATAATTTGCTGCTAATAAATGTACCTTGTGACAAAAATCAATCATGAGTAGTGGCCACGAAAAGCAAACAAGGAGGAAAAAGACAGAGACTATGCACTTTCTGACTGAGAGTTCGAAAGACTTAGAGAGTAAAGGAGAGAGACGGATCAAACGAGACGGAAGGAACGGAGCCACTCTAGGGTAAACAGAGAGGACAGAAGACGCAGACAGAGCATTATCGTGAGAAACGTATGACACAGAGAGAGAGAAGAAAAGTGAGAAAAAAAATTGTCAAAAACTACCTATTTATAATCTGATAGCGGATAAGAAATGAATGTTATCAAAGTTGTAAGAAAATGATATTAAAAAGAAAAATAGAAGAAGAAGCAAGAAGAAACTCCAATAATAAATAATTCCTTTAAAAACAAAAAAAATTGTCATATGAGTGAAGAAGAACGACGACAGTAAAACCAGCAAGGAAGAGACAGTATAGAAAGGTTAAAAAAAGCGATAAAGATACTTCAAACTAAGAACGAAATAAAGAAGACAGAAGACTGCAATGAGGAGCTGTAAAAAGTTATAAAAAAAAATTTCGAAGTGGACGGAGAAATGAATTGGGAGAAATAAAAATGTGCATTTTCACCTCACTGATGTTCGAAATAGGTCTTAACCTATGTCTCCAGTGGGACAACATCTGGCTGCTTTCCCTGCACTCTCTATAAAGTTTGGTTAACATTCTTGATAACCTCTATGAATACTGAAAAAAAAGTTAACATTTTTAATATATTATATATTATATATATATATATATATATATATATATATATATTATATATATTATATATATACTATATATATATATATATATATATATATATATATATATATATATATAATATATAACTATATATATATTAGGGGATGTACCGGATACCAGAATTTTTGGTTCGGCCGGAACGGAACTTTTCCGGAACCTTGAAAAAGTTCCGGCGAGTTCCCCGGCCGGAAACCGGAACTTTTCAACTTCAGCTACACCTTACATAAGCTGCGTTTCCAAAAGCCCGACTGCAGCCCGGGCGGGCACACATGCATCGTTTCCAGAGCCCGTTCGAGAATTAATAAACTGGCGGGCTGCGCAAAATCAAACAAACAAATCTTTTTACAAAACATGTGTTTGGAAATGACTTGCCAAAATTTTTTAATATTTTAGTTAACTTTTATATTAAGGGGTACTAATATATCCGTATCATTCATAAAATAGATACATATAAGTATTAGAGTATTGCTTACAATTGCCAGCTGATCGACGGGCGCGCTCGGCCGTTTACAGGTACTAAAATTTCAAATTTCCTGTTCTCTGATTTGTTAATGTAATTTTTTCAATTCGAAGCGTTTCCGAGTCGTTTTTGCACACGGGCTGCACTCGGCTTCTGGAACGCAGCTATTTTTCTACTTAAAATTGTTGATTAACAAGTGGAGTCTCTTTAGAAGTTTCTGTCATCTTGTCATATCCATACTGTTAGCTCTTAGTTCTGTAACAAGCCAAAATTTGGGATCAAGCGATCAATAAATTTATTAAGTAAAAAAGGAATTTATATAAGTTTCGTTTCCAGAAGCCCGAGTGCTAGCCGTGTGGCAAAATCGACTCGTGAAACGCTCGAATTGAATAGAAATTACTTAATTAACCAATCAGATGAACATGGTTAAATTTGAGTCCTGGAAACGGCGAGCGAGCCCGTCGATCATTGGGCATTGTAAAGCATACTCTTATATTGGCGTATATCAGGGGGGGGCACGGTGGTGACTTGTCCCTCCCTAATATCTGTGGCGAAATAAAAAAAATGAATCTTATATGTTTTGCCAGCCGACGTTTTTAAGGGTTTATTAGTAGAAAAACGGAGAAAACGATACATCAATCGATAGATTATGAAGTAGTAGTAATTATTAATTACAAGCGTATTATAAATATTATATATATATATATATATATTATATATATATTATAATATATACTATATATATATATATAATATATATATATATATATATATATATATATATAATTATATAATATATATATTACTGTATATATATACCGGTATATATAATATACCGTATATATATATATATATAATATATATATATATATATATATATATATATATATATATATATATTATATATATATATATATAATATATATATATCTATTTATATTATATAATATATATATTAAATATATATATATATATATCGGTAATATATAATATATAGTATATATAGTATACTATATATTTATATTTATATATTATATATATATATATATATATAATATATATAATATATACTATATTCACTAACCTTTGCCACCCCCTAAATAAAATTCTGCCTACGCCCATGACTCTATACTTATAGTAATCTATTTTAATGAAATGATACGAAATGTATTAGTATCCTAATATAAAGTTACGAAATATTAAAAATTTTGGCAAGCCATTTCCCGACATGTTTTGTAAAAAGATTTGTTTGTAAACAAAGTATTCTTCCGCGCAGCCCGCCCGTTTATTAATTCCCGAAATCGAGGATTTAACAACAGGCGCCTGACTGTGACGTTTACGTGACATAGAAGTGCGCAAACGGCCTCTGGAAACGATGCATGTGTGCTCGCCCGGGCTGCAGTCGGGCTTCTGGAAAACGCAACTTAATATATAAGTTCTAACGGGTCTTCAAAGTTAAAAAGCTTTTTTCAGAAGCGGGTAACGTGTTTGGGGATAAGAGATGACGGTTTTAACTCCACAACATGGAGAGCAACTTATTTTTTTACACCACAACATTTTAATATTCAAAATATAATACATTTTTAGTAAAGAAAATTATGGAAACTTGTTTTTAAAAATTTTTTAAATTTTTGCTTAACAGTTTAGTTAATATATTTTGTTTTGTAGTAGTTTCTACTTTAAAGTTGAATTTCTTTTAATAATAATAATAATTATAATAAGAATAAACAAAATCTCATAAATGATAATATAAATAATAATAATAAAATATACCCTGTACAATTATTTATCCCCAAGTCTAGATTCTAGAGCAGGATTGGCACTAAAAAAATCAAATAATTTAAATCAACTGATTTTTTAACGTATTTTTTTTTTATTAAAAAATCATTTATTTTTTTTTTTTGTATTTTTTAGACCATTATTTTTTCTAAATTAATAATTAATCGCAGCGATTACCTAATTAATGATAAAGTATATTTCATCTACATAATAAGTAAATTCATCAATGTTGTTCGAAGTCATATTTAATAAAGAAATAATATATTTATTAGAGGTACTCAGATATTATACAGTATATATATATAATATATATATATATATAATATAATCTATATATGTATTTTTTATCTTTATTGTATTTATAATCATGTAATATTTGTATCTTTTGTTATATATAATATATATATATATATATATATATATATATATATATATATATATATTATTATATATATATATATATATATAATTATATATATATAGTATATAATATATAATTTTAATAACTTAATTAAGCTAAATAATTATATTTACCAAACTTATTATTAATTAGACAATAATGGATTAGTGTGTGTGTGAGAGAAAATAAATAAAGTTTAGATAGGAATAGTGAAATAAATAGTAAAAAAATAAAAAATCTCAAGTTGAAAACTCTAACTAACTGTAACCCATTTCTAGAGTATTAAATCTAGCGTTCAAATGTGAAAATATTATTTTCATTATTTAATGTTCGAAATTACATAATGAGATGCTTTTAATTATCAATTAATATTTTTTGTGTGACATACAGTCGTACAAATCGTATTGAACGCGGTCTTATAGATTTCGCGTATCTTGCTATATATGCCGTCGGTTGGGAAGAAGCAGATAACCTAAAATTTAAAATTACATGAATTACAGAAATAAGAAAAATATTTAAATTAAAATTAGATGCAATAATCAAATGGTGACGAGATGCGTTCCACACATGTTAAGAAAATGAAATGAAACGTAGGTGGCACCGATGGTAATAATGTGGCTGGCGATTCTAACAAGGCAAAAGCGTCATTACCTGATATACCGATGTATTGTTTCTTCAATAAAAGGCAGATGACTAATACAACTACAGATCTGGTACTGCGTTCATCTCTACATCCTTTTCAAGTTCTAGTTTTACATATTTTTTAAAAGAAATTTTTGTGCTCAATTGGCTAAACTTTAAAAATTTTATATTACAGTCCTCAGGCTATTTAATTAAATATAAAAAAAAAATTTTTTATCAAAGTTTTTAGGGGTATGTACATTGAATATTAAACTTTAAAAAACTAAAAAACTTAGCTACCTTTTTTTTTCTTTTACTGTATATTACTGTAATCATGTAATAAATATCCTACTAAATAACTAGTCAATAAAATATGCTTATATACTGTTCTGTAATAACATTGTATCTGCAAATTTATTTCAATTATTATTATTGGGATAATTAAAATACTGCTGCTATTTTATTCACGCTTATACCAAAGGGTAAAATTGTAAAAACTAATGATTTTTCAGGGCGGTTTAAAAAGTTATACCGCCGATATCGCCTAATAACGCGGGAGTCCAGGAAATCTAACCCCCGCGTTTACGATGGGACGACGTACTGTATATCAATTTTGCAATATTATGTTTTTAAATGCATAATCATAACTGTGTAAATGATAAATCAATTGCTGAATTTTTAATTAAAAAGACATTGTGAAAAAGGCAGGATAAGTTGCCGGGTTTAGTTCCGGCGCGGAACAAACGTAGTCCGGCCGGGCGAACTTCCAAAAAAATCGAGGTTCCGGCCGGAAGTTCCGGCCGGAACCTGGTTTTCGTATCATCCCTAAATTTATATAATATATAGTTATAATATATATATATATATATTATATTATAATATATATATATATATATAATTATATATATATATATATATATATATCTATATATATATATATATATTATATAATATATATATATATACCTATATATATATATATATTATATATATATATATATATATATATATATATTATATATATATTATTATATATATATAATATATATATAATCTTTCTCCTATCCATAGATGGGGGTGAGGTGCGTAGCGTAGCATACACCGGAACAGAAAAGTAGAAGAAAATGGCGCAAGTCGAAAGAAATCCCCCCTCCCCTTTTACCGTCCCCTTTATACCCCAGTGAGAAATCCACGCAATCAGAAAATCACCCAGAGGCTTCATGAAACTGCCGAACGGACGCTCACTGTGATATCCGTCAATAAGGGTTCACCCTGGGCAAGAGCCCATCAACCATACCCTCACAAACCGTCGTCCATTCACTCTTTTTGCATTCTCTTTCTCCTCGCCTCTGCCAAACTCACATTACTATCCTTCAGGCATTCCTTTACTGACTCAATCCACTTTTTCTTCGGTCTCCCAGCCGGTCGATTCCCAGCACACTCACCACCATACAGCCACTTAACCAACCAACTAATCACTCCATCCTTTCCATAATCACCAAACCATCTAACGTACTCTCTTTTATTCTCTTCATTTAACTCTTTCTTCACACCACACACTCCTTCATGCGTTCATTCCTCATTAATCAATTCTTCTCCACCTAACACGCCCTAAGATTGTCCATCTCATCTGATCACTTTGGTACCTTAGATCTATACCTCTTATAGTTTCAACACTATACACAGCATAGGTAACAACATACCCTATATATATATATATATATATATATTATAATACTATAAATATTATATATTATAATATATAAATTATACATTAAATATAAGTATAAAATACTTTTTATATATATATATATATATTATATCTTTCTTTCTTTCTTTCTTCTTTCTTCACCTTCCTCTTTGCCCCAAGATTGGGGGTAAGGTGCTGTAAAAGCATCGGAAAAGAAAAGCCAGTAGGAGAACATGACAAACGTGTCGAAAAGAAAGCCCAGCTTTACCGCCCCCTCTGTACCATTAATTAATGAGAGCTCGTCACAGACAGAAAAATCCACCCTAGAGCCATCATGGACCGCGACGGACCCTCACTATGGTAAATCGTCATGTAAAGGGTTCATCCCCTGGCCCCAGTGGTGCCAAACCATGCCCCCATACAAAACCCCGCCATTCTCCTCCTATCATGCACCTTTATTCTCGTCTCTTCTGCCAAACTCACATTTTCTCTCCTCCTCAAACATTCGTTCACCGACTCAATTCACTTTCTCTTCGGTCGGTCTCCCAGCCGGTCGTTTCCCAACACACTCTCCACTATCCATCGCCTAACCAACCGACTTTCATTCATCCTTTCCACATGACCAAACCATCTTCATACATACTTTCATTTTATTCTCTCATTAACCTCTTTCCTTCAAACAACACAACTTATTCTAATACGTTTATTCGACACTTGAATAATTTCTTTTCAACATATATATATATATTATATTATATATATAGTTATATATTATATATATATATATATATATATATATATATATTATATATATAATATATATATATATATATATATATATATAATTATATTATTATATATTATATATATATATATATGAAAGTGGGCTTGCAATTAAGTCCTTGGTGAATGCAACAGACTAAGTTTGGTGGGCTAGGGTTTGCGTGATGGTATGTTTTTACAGTGTATAATGTATATCCAAGCCGAAAACAATGGTGGAATAAAAGGTTATAGATCAAAGGTGCAGTCTGCTCAGATGGAAATCTTAGGGGTGTGTTGGTGTGAGAAGAATTGGTAATATGAGGAATGAACGTGTTAGAAAGCTGTGTGGTGTGAAGAAAAGCGTGAATGAAAGAATAAATGAGTATATTATTAAGAAGAGTTTGGTAATATGAATTCATAAATGATAGTCCATTGGGTTAAGCAAATGTACCAGAGTATGCGTTGGTAATGATTGTCCTGCGAGACTTAAGAAAAAGTCGGATTGAATCAGTAAAGAGTGCTGAATAAAAGTGTTTTAAGCGGATAGGATGGTACTAAAAGTTGTGAATGTCCGGGCTTTTGTTGAAGGGGTATGATTGTGGGCTTGGCCCAGGGGATGAACCTTACATAACCCTTACATTAAGATACCACAGTGGGTGTCCGTTGCAGTGTTGTGAAATTCTTACGATGGATTTTTTTGGCTGTGACGGCCTCACACTTAAGGGTATAAGGGAAATTGCGAGGGTCTAATGCCTTTCAACTTGTGTCATTTTGCTGCCCTACTTACACTATCCTATTTCGCCATGCAGGTTACCCCACCTAGACGCACATCTGTGGGAAGTGGAAGGGAGGAAATAGAAAAAAAATAATAAATATAATTTTATATAATTTATATAATATATATATATAATATATATATATATATATTATATATATATTATTATATATATATTATTATATTAAGTTATATATATATATATATATATTATATATATATATACAGAAATTATTTTTCATAGTTATTTTGAAGGAATAACTTACTTTCCTTCATTAAGCTCTAAAATTTTTTCTTTTTATGTTAAATATATATAATAATAAAAAAAATATTATATATATAGATATAATCTCGGACCCTCTTCCCTTCAATTGTTCTTCCCGTTTTTTGCATTTTGGCTAGCAAGCGTCTTCCGATGCTTTCCCCCATTTTCCCACGTATATCTCAAAGAGAGACCTCCTTTCAATTTTAAGGGAATTACTCAACTCCACTCCCCCGCCTTTTATTGCTCCCACGCAGCAACTTTTGTCCATGAGGAATTCACTGTTTGCTTAAACTGTGAGTTCTGATCATGTGTTATTGTTCCACTCCCCATTTTGAATGCTGTTCATCTGGGTGTAGTCCTATTTTTCTTGCTCAGTAATTATTTATATATTCTTCAAACTGTCAACTTTTTTCAGTGAAAGTTCAATTTAGGAAGTTTGGTTTAATACCCAAATTTTTCCACTAGTACGTCTAAGTTTTTGGTTGTATAATTCTCAGTCCTAATCGTTTTCGGCGAGATGTTAGGTAATACTAGCATTCTTTGGTTTGCTCCAAATACGTTTTTCGTGGGACTAATCGTTGAATGTATGTGGTTGTGAATGTTTTTTAGTTATATATATATAGATATTTATTTTTTTGATCGCGTTATTTGAGCTGTTTTTTGAAGTTTTTTTTTTTATATAATTATATTTTATTAAGTTTTTTTTTTACTGTTAGACTCCATGGAAATATGTTGAATAGCATTTTATATATATTATAATATTTTTAAAAAATTAATTGGATAAAGTAAGTTATTATTATTATATTTTTTTCCCTTTACCTTATATGGGTAAGCTTATGTCGCGGGAAAAAAAAAAAACCCTGTTTGGCAAAAAGTTTTTTATATTTAGAATTTTATTATTTAATATATTTATATTTTCTTTTGAAAAATCACATTTTCAAATAAGTCTAACACCCTTATTTGAAGATGACCTTCGGATGAAGTCGCCTCAGGGTCATGGCAAAATTTTTTTCAAAGTTACTTTGAAGACTTTAATAATTGTTTTCCTCTCTCAAAGTTAACATCAGTTATGAATTACCAATTTTTATATTATCACTATTTTAACTGAACGCGAATGTGATCTGAAAGTTATCTTTAAATTATTGTTATTTTATTATTTTATCGCAGCGAGTTGAAAAAGAGAGAGACTGTATTTTTATATCACTTTTATTATTATTATTATTATGACTGAGTTTTGAACAGCATTTTTGAGTAGATGGATTTTTAAAAATATTAATATTATTTCAATTTATATTAGCTGTTTGTGGTGTATTATCATTATTATTATATTTATGTATTATTTTTGTTTTGTACGTTCCCAAATAAACTTAAAACATTTATTTGGTAGCGATTTTCGGAGGAAGTCGCAGGCCTTACATACAGGAAATTTCCATTTTTTTTTGGGACTCCGAAAATTTAATTTTTAGGCCTGATAAGGTATTTTTAATATTTGTATTTTCTATAAGTTTCAGGAGGTTATTATTATTTATGAATGTATATTATGCAATCAATTTATGTCTTTAGGATGTTATTCTTTTTCTTTGAAATATTTATAATATTGTATTTTCTATAAGTTTTCAGGAGGTTATTATTATTTTTGAATGTATATTATGCAATCAATTTATGTCTTTAGGATGATATTCTTTTTCTTTGAAAATATTTTTAATATTGTATTTTCTATAAATTTTCAGGAGGGTATTATTATTTTTGAATGTATGTTAGGAAATCAATTTATGTTTTTAGGCGGTACGCTTTTTCTTTGAAATATTTTTATAAATTTCTAGTGTGTATTATTTTAAATACATTTTCTTATTTCTCTCTGAGTTTTTGAGAGATGCATTATTTCTGAATACATTTTTGTTTTCTCTCAGGTATTTTCGAGAGGGATGTTCTGAATGTTTTTTTTCTCTCCGGTATTTTGAGAGATAGGTTCGGAATACTTTTTTTGTTTACTCTCCATTTATATTTTTAATACTTTTGTTTTCTCTCCGGTATTTTTGAGAGTAATGTTACGATTATATGTTTAAGATTTTTCTCATCGTTTTTGAGGGAGATATTATGTAAGTTTTTTATACATTTTTAAGGTTTTCCTCATCGTATATGAGAGGGTGGTATGTACACTAATACGTTAGATTTAGGTTGTGTTTCATAGGAGGGTGAAATTGGTATATCCTCCTTGCAATAAAATGGTCTTTTTATACAGTATGATATGTACTACAGGTTTATGAAATTTATTATTTAACGAGGTATAACAGGACTGGTAATTTTGGTCTTTATTTTTTTTGAGTACGGTATTTTTGTTCCTCAAATTTTTATTTATAACCTTTCATGGATTTGAAAATTTGTGTGTTGATAGCTATGAATGTAGTTAAATTGGTGTATTATAAGTGGCTGAAAATCATATATCCACCATGTCCATACCGTAGTATTTTTGTAGAGTATATAAAGTTTTTTTTGAGCGGTGTGCCTATTAATTTTTGAGTTTTTATGAAACCTTATGTATATTTCACTATTTATATTTTTCTTTGTCTATTATTGATTTCATTTTTTGTACTTTTAGGCAATCGGGATTGAGATTTGAAAAAATAAAATTTTATTGGAAAAAGCTTGTTTTGTTTGCGCAGTTAACCCCAAGGCATCATTAACAATTATCCCAGAAGTAATTTGGGAGAGTGGCGATCCTCTTCACTCTGAAGTTACCTCAAGAAGTTTGTGAAAGAATCTCGCAAAGTAACAAACATCCGATTGCCAGCTTGAAGCCGCAGGAACAATAGCACACATAGGTTAGTTATAAAACTCACGTTTCAAAAAGTATAAAGGCTAATTGCAAATTTTTTTTATTATTTTAAATTAACTTTTTATTCACCCCATTTGAATATCTTGAATATTATAAATAAAATAAAATAGCCACTACTTTAAAGTAAAAATAAAGTAATCTGTTGGGGTCATATATATTTTTTGTATAACATTAATAAAATATTTAAATAATGACCACTGATGATGTTCAAACACCAGCCAATGATGGCACACAAAATAATGGTGGAACAGCCCCAAATTCAGCTCAAACTCCGGCTCAAAACCCAGCCCAAATTCAAGCCCAATCTACGGCTCAACCTATAGCCACTATAACACAAGTTACGAGACCTGAA
>JABUQX010037374.1:2500-20399 GCA_015478945.1 Trachelipus rathkii | reverse complement strand
GTTGTGTGTGGTGATGTGTGTGCAGTTTGGTGTGTGTGTGTGCAGTGTGTGTGTGTTGTTAAATAATAATAACAACTGGGCATGAAGATAAATAACCACTAAGGATTAATTAAAAATGAAAAAATATAAGAATAAAAAGAATAATAAATAAAAATAATATAATGAAAATAAAATAATATACATAATAAAAATAATTAATAAGTATATTAAAAATATAATAAAAGTATTAAAACAAAATAAAAAATATAAAGAAAACATAATTTTTAAATATAGAGTTAAAGAGTAAAACATATGAGTTAAGCAGTAAAAAACATGAGTTAAACCAGTAAAACATGAGTTAAAGCAGTTAAACATATGAGTTAAAAACTAAAACATGAAGTTAAAGAAACATAGTTAAGCAGTAAAGCAGTAAAACAAAGCATACTAATTCCCTTGGTGCTGTGTAACACCTCTATTGATTACTGATTAACGCTTTAAGTAATAATCTTATAATAATAACAAAAACAATAGTAAAACAATGATGAAAGCAGTAAACATTTGAGTTCTAAACAGAAAGCAGAAAACAACAGCATAACTAATCCCCTTGTTTAGACCACTCTATTGATTTACGGATTTACTGCTTTAGAATGTTATGTTAAATAAAATATGATTTAAAGCAGCTCAACATATAGGATAAAGCAGTAAAACATGAGTTAAAGCGTAAAGCAGTAAAAACAAAAGCACTACTAACCCCTTGCTGCTAGTAACACCGCTAGTGATGTATCCTGATTTACTGCTTTAAGGTCTGTCAAGTATATTATGTTTTAAATAAATTTCGTACAATGTAGTAAAATAAAATGATTATCAGAATCTTTGTTTCTTCTTTCTCCTTCCTCATTCTTTGGCATATTTATATTGTATAACTCTAATTAGATTATCTATTGTAATGTTAATGCTCGCTTTCCTGGTTTATATGGTGTGCCTAACGCAACACCCACTATTGATTTACTGTTTTACTGTCTTAAAGTCTGTAAAGCTGATATGTTTTTAATAAAAATTCTGCAAGTAGTAAATTAAATGCTGCGTTCAACATCACTCTGTTTGCTTCAGACTTACATTTTAAAATAAAAAAGTACAAGAGTTAATAAAGAATTCTATGACCAATGCGCATAATATTGATTAACGAATGTAGTGAAACTTTGAAATAATTTAGTTATAAGTATTAGTTAATTGAATGAGTAGTATTTAATTAAAACAATAAAAATTTTTTATATAAATTATACGTTGTCTAACGGGTTGTGTGTGTGTGTGTGGAGTGTTTTGTGTGTGTTTGTTTGGTGTGTGTGGTGTGGGTGGGTGTGGTATCCCGAGTGGTGTGTGTGTGGTGGGTGTTGTGTGTTGCATGTGTGATGTGTGTGGTAAATATGAATTAACAACTGCGGCATGAAGTAGTAATCACTAAGATTTAATAAAATAAATAATAATAACTAAAAATAAATAAATAAAAATAATATAATGAAACATAAAATATATAAATAATAAAATAATAATGAATAATATTAAAAATAAAAAAGTATCTAAAACAAAATAAAAATATAAAGAAAAACATAAAGATGATCCCATAAGCAAATTAATAATACACTTCATATAAAACGGTACATCCTGATTAAAGGAGTAAAACATGAGTTAAAGCAGTCAAACATATGATAAGCAGGAAAACATGAGTAAAGCAGTAAAAACATGAGTTAAGCAGTAAGCATTAAACAAAAGCATACTAATCCCTTTGTGCTGTGTAACACCTCTATTGATTTACTGATATTACTGCTTTAAGTATGTCATGTTAACTTAGAATATATAGTTAAATGCAGTAAAACATATGAGTTAAAGCAGTAAAACATGAGCTTAATCAGTAAAAGTAAAACAAAAGCATACCAATCCCCTTGTTGTTATTACCACCATCATTGATTTACGATTTACTGCTTTAAGGTATTAAGTTAATAAAGATATGAGTTAAAGCAGTAAAAACATATGAGTTTAAAGCAGTAAAAACATGAGTTAAGCAGTAAAAGCAGTAAAACAAAGCATACTAACCCCTTGCTGCTATGTAACACCTCTATTGAATTACTGATTGACTGCTTTAAGGTCTGTAAATATATGTCTTTTAATAAATTTCTATCAATTTAGTTAAAATAAAATGCATATATATCATGCACTCGGCTTTTTCTCCGTTTTCCTTCTCATCTTCATTATTTATTGATAACTTCTAAATAGACTTTCTAAATAAGTTAATGCCTCAGCTTTTCCTGGTTTTAGAGTGTAAATACACGAACTCGGTACTCGCCATCAAATTGTGAATTTAGTCGCTGATTGGGCTTTACCCCAAACGCTCCTCTGAATACCTTCCTTGATCTATGACTCATTTTTATTTTAAGTAAAGTGGGATATACTATATATATAATATATATATATAATATAATATATATATATATAATATATTATACATATATATATGTGTGTGTGTGGTTGTGTGAGTGTAAGTGTATTTGCTAGGTGAGTGTATGTATCTAGGGGGGTATGTATCTATGGCGGGGTGTATGAGAGTGTTGTGTGTGTGTGGTGTAATATAGGATAGGTGTATGGTCGAGTAGTTGTTTGATGTGTTGTAGCTTAGGTTTGAGCGTAAGTGAGCCATGGGTGGGAGTGTATAAAAAAGCCTAGCGGGTGGGGGTGGTGTGTGTATAAATAGCCTAGCGGGTGTTGCGGGTGCAAGAGTGATCTAGTGTTGTAGGACTCGTGTAGTGTGGCTAGAGTGTATGAATCTAGGGTGCGTGTATGTTCTTTATATTGTGTAGTGTAGGTGTTGAGCTAGGTCGTGTACTGTATTTCTAAGGTGGCTTATGTGCTGTAAAGTGTCATAGTGTGGTAGTGATAGGTGTGAGCTAGGGGGTTTATTTTATCTGTTATTTTATTCTTGTTCTTTTTTGTGTGCGTATACCTCTGTCTTTCTTTGTAGTAGATCTTATGGCATGTTTGTAAGAGCTGTTGTATATAGGGTGTCCGTTGGATGTCTAGGTATGTGTAGTAGTGTGTGTCGTAGTGTAGGTGTGATGGTGTAAGAAGTTTATATGAATGAGTGTGTGTGTAGTGTAAGTCATGTGTGTGTGTGTATGAGTTTGTGTGTGTGGTCGATAGCGATTTTACTCTCTCTTTCTCTCGTTTTATAGTAAGTATATATATATATATATATATATAATATTATTATAATATATATATATATAAATAATATATATGTATATATATATATTATTATATATTATAAGTAATTGATATCTTATATACTATATATATAATATATGATATATATCATATATAGTATAATAATATAATAGGTAATAATTTATATATATAAGTGCAAATTGATATAAGATATTTTATCCAGATTGAATTTGGGAAAAGTATGGAATAGAGATTCCAA
Source organism: Trachelipus rathkii (assembly GCA_015478945.1). Lineage (NCBI taxonomy): Eukaryota > Metazoa > Arthropoda > Malacostraca > Isopoda > Trachelipodidae > Trachelipus > Trachelipus rathkii. Next base: position 16,945 of record JABUQX010037374.1, on the reverse strand, counting down.
AGTTTCGGATGTATTAAGATTTTATAGTTAAGCGATCAAATTTGTATATATTAATGCGCATTCAAGCGAGCGCCAATAGTTAAGTCCGTAACACTCCTTAGAGCTACGGTTCGAGTCCATTCGCATTGAACTGGTATAGTCAAATTTTTTAAATCTCCAGCCAATTACATGTTATTCCTGCGGGTGGGATGATCGCATCAGAAATTTTAAAAGAATGCTATGCGCAAGCGGCATGATGCAATATACAGTATCGCATAAACGTCTGTGCATATTAACAATGGCTAAGTAGTATAAACACTGACATGTGGCGTGACCACTCCTCAAAGAGACCCATGGGTTCGGGATACCTGTGAAACCTTCCAGAAGTAGCACACATACAGTATATGATATATATATATATATATATATAATATTATATATAGTATATATATATATATTATTATATATATATTATAAATATAGATATATATATATATAAGTATATAATATACGTGCATAAAATGTACATTATATAATGATGGAAGGCGAATGCGGATACACTTGTCCCAGCCATAGGTTCATGAAATTTGGTATCAGGGTTTAGGAAGACCTTCTTGGAGAGCACAGACCAATAAGCGAGTCACGGTGAGTGGAACGGTATAGAATACGTGAATGAAGGGTAGGATGGATGGACATGGTGATGAGGTAGTGTGTGTGTTGTGCTATAAGGGTGAGATGATTGTCTATGGATGCATTCGTGATGACTTATAAATACATTCATGATCTATGTGAAATAACACTGAAATTTATTCGGGCCTTTTGAAAGGACCATGAAGTAGATGATTATAAAAAAAATCGAGGTATGCGAGAACATGCGGAAAAACGGTCCGGCGTGTGCGTGTGGGTGCGGCGCGTTCCGGTGGCTCGCGGGGCCTCGTTAAGCGAAAACGCCTTGGACCCAAACCCCCCCCCTCATCCTAAGCGGGTGGAATCGGCCGAAAAATAAAAATAAATAACAAATAAAAATTTAAAACTAAAAAATAAAAAAAAACAAGCACTAAAAAACACCCCTGGAAGGTCAGCTGAGTATAAAAATATATGAACGTGTACCGAACAAACTTACTGAAAGGTCCGACGACTTCCCCTGACAAGTCGGCCAGCCATTTTATGTAAACGTATACTACTCCCTTAGGGGAGGGGCGGAAACCCCGCGCACCCAAATACCAAAGAGCGGGGTATCCGGAGACCCTCAGAAGAAAAATTAAAGCTTTTAAGGTTTTGGGAGCTAAATTAATTGTAAACCCGACTTTTAAACAAAAAGACAAACTTTGCATTAGTAGGGGAATTTTCACAAGTATAGGCTAATTTAATTAATATTACAAAGAGTAAAAATAAATTGATATATATTTAATGGCGCTACAGTTTAATGCTATAAAATGAGTAAACTTAGGCAATTCATTTCTGTTTAAATTGATGTATCTACGTAAAGTTTAGAATGAATGTAGAAGCCATGACACTGTTTTTTTGTATTTTTAATTTCAACGAATATACCATAGTGTCGAACTACACGTTGCCCTCATTTTTGCAGACCACCCGGCGACTACATCGGCTTATGGCAAAACCGGTGCCTAAAATTACAAATAATTTCTTCTTTTTTTATATAGCAATTAAAGAGGCCAATCTTAGGCGTAGGAAATAATTCTGAGATAGTGATTACCAACCATTCCGATACAATTTTATTATTGTCCCCTGGTTTTGAATAGGACCTATATATATAGTATATATATAGTATATTATATATAATATATATAGATTATATAAAATATAATCTATATATATATATATTATAATAATAGTATATATAATATATAGAATATATATATATATGAATATATATATACCAGTAATCTTGGCGAGTGTCACTTACATTCTAACTCGTTAAATTGCAACCAATAAATTTGAATTCCATTAAAAAAAAATGAATGGTAGTCCCCTTTAATTTGAAACCTATAAGCTCCTCAAAGAGAAAAGTTATTTATATATAAGTACAAACCATACTAGTATCTTAAATAATATATATAGTATAATGATTTCTATTATTATCCTAGTTACTCAAAACGTCAATCAAAATTCAAAAAGTTTTCCTCACATGAGAAATATAAATAAATATATAATATTTCTACTATATATTAACATAGTAACACCTTAATTAATAATAGTATATTAATAATTATTAATAAATATGATTAATAAAATAAATTTAAATGATATTAATATATATACTGTGAAATAACGTGTTCTTGAGCCAAATTTGCTTAGCTGAAAAAACTCTTTAAACCATCGCTTCGTCTGAGGTCTCTTTATTACCCTTGCAAAGAATTCATTTAATGACTAATCTTTGGAGATTATCCATGTGATGTGTAGTGCTTTTAATTAGTGATATGAACTACGTATCGCCAACTAATTTACCACCTCGACAACTATTATATTTACATGCACCACAGCCTCATATAAGAGTAATGAGCACAGAAACGTTAAGCATTTAACCATAATTTCACTTCAGAAGAATAATTTCCATTAGAATAGAATATTTCTCACTTATTTTATCATGGGTTTCATTCCACCATATAATATCCAAAATATATAGATAATGAGTAAGGTGAAATATTGATATATATACTTTAATATATATTATTAGAGATATATTATATATATAATATATATATTTATATATATATAATACATATAGTATAATATATAGATATATATATAATAAATATACTATATATATTAGTATAAAATAATATTACATATATATATATATATATATATATTATATATATATATATAATATATATATATATATGATATATTATTATAATATATATTAGATTATATATATAGTAATATATAAATATATATATAAATATATATAGATATATATATTATAAAATATACTATAGAATATATATATAATATAATAAATATTTATATATTATATAGGATAATATATATATATAATATATATATAATATATACTATATTATATATATAGGCCATATATATATATAGATATAATATATATATATATATATATATATTATATAATAATATATAATATAAATATTTATAATGATATATATATACCGTTATATAGTATATATATATGATAAATCATATATATATATATAATATATATATATATATATAATAATAATAGATATATATATATATATAGAAATATATATATATATATAATAATATAGTATATATATATATATATTAAAATATATCCATATATATAATATATATAAATGATATATAATATATTATATATAAATATAGATATTATATTTATTAAATTTTGTTACGATATATATATAATATATAGTATATTAACTTAAAATTATACCTGCCTCATACACAGCGTCTGTTTTTTATATTGTTATAATGATAATTAAAAAATAATTCTTAACAATTATAATGAAAGGATCAGAAGTTTAAATATTGAATAATAATGTATAAAGTAGGTAAAACTATCATTTTGCGTTCCGGAATGGGAGAAATGTTCGGTGCGGAATAATACTTCAACGCGAAAATAACCATCGATAATATGATCCTGCCCCACCTAAAGAATTGTGTTTGGGTTTTAAGCGAAAGAAAATGAAAACATTGAAGAGAATAGATATTTCAATTTAAAAAACGATAATTAATTAGTTAAAATATATTAAACACGATATTGAAAATGAAGTCTCAGGAAATTCGTCACTAAAAGTCTTTTTTTAAAAGTGATCAAAATAATGAATTTAAAATAAAAGTAGAAATTTTAAGTACGAATTTGCCATGAGTTAAAATACGATTAGTCCAATTGTTGAAATAATAAAAATTTTGAAATACTTAAATTGTGAAGTTCAATGGGCGATTTGACCAAAAAAGTATTTTGAATAAAATTTTGTTGAAGATAAATATAAATTAATTAATTATTATTATTATAATTATTAATATATTTAATACCAACTACTATGTTAATACTACGAATGAAGTTTACCCCCTATCAACATACATGATTCGGGAAACGTTTTTATTGGTAACAATTTGCAAGTAGTTTATTTTTCTGAATATAATGGAATTAGTATTAATAATATTAACAATTTCTCCTGTGAATGAAAGTAATAAAAGTCAAAAACTACTCTCAACCTTTTTATTTTTGTAATTGACAAGAACTCACAGTAAAGAAATGAAATTAAAATATTAAAAAAAACAATCATATAAATAACAGGGTGAGCGAAATCGACGAGCGGTCTGGAGGCGTCACGTCAGCTGCGAGTAGTGTCAGAGGTGCTTGTATCTCGTTCGATCGGAGTTTCTCACATTGCATGTCACGAGCATAGTGTTGGAGTGCGAGGTATAGTGGTTCGTTGTGCAGCGATTTTGAAAACACCAGTTCAGTGCTCTCGACGCAAAGAGCTTTTCGCCGACGCTTTGACATTCCCCCCACTGATTTTGTTGCTTGTGCGAACTAGATCCAAACTTGAGTCAAGCGCTTGTAGCAAACAAGAAACACACGAGGAAGAGCACATCATCGACTCAAAACCATAAGATGCCAGACAATGTGGAGTGGGTGAGAGAATCAATCTAGCAATTACCAAGACGTTCTGCTCGGAGCATGCCATTGATTTTGGCGATATGTCACAATGTTGGACACATTTCTGCATCCCAGATTGGGTGAACTTGCTGATGAAGAGAACTTAGATTCACTGTGGCTCCAAAAGAATGGGGCTTCAGCCCACACAGTGCAAAATTAACTTAATGTGTTGAGGCAAATGTTTCACCAGCGTCTGGTCTCTCTGATGGGTGATGTGTTGTGGCCGGCGCGGTCACCAGATTTAAGCATCTGTTATTTTTTTTCCTTTGTGGTTACCTTAATTGAATGGTTTTTAAACATAGTCTTCTTTGACAGTGCAATTAAGCTTGAGAAACACAGGAGGGATACCACCAGGACCGTACGTATATTTAATGTTAAGCTCATAAAAGGGAGAAATAACATCTTTATGTTAGGCACAGATGAACTAGATGGAGAACACAGTATATATATTTTACCAGTAGGTCAGATAGATAGTATTATTATCATAGTAATATTGTTGGACAATTTTCTGATATACCCTTTTAGAATTGAAAATAAATTATGAACTATTAATGACATTTCCGAGCTTAAAGTAATTCCAACAACATTTTAAAAAATATAGTCATTTTCCTTAAAAAAAATTTACCACGATAAATACTAAAAATATATATGACTTTAGAAAAATATAATATTATTATATATATATATATATATTATATATATATAATATGATATTATATAGTATTATATATATTATAAAAATAATTTTAACAGCACAATTTATCTGTAAAAAGTTAAAGAATTCTGATAAAGCGAAATTTTAAATTCCTTTAAAAACGTCTTTTCATGATTGTTCTGAGGTAAGAAAGTTCAATTAAATGACATCCTTGAGTATTGTCATATGATGTTTACAAATTTTCCAATTTTTATCACCTGATTCGCGAAGAGTCTCGGCCTTTTCTTCATAAATTTTTGGAGAGAATATAAGAAAAACTTGCGAAGTAACGAAGAATTTTGCAGTAATTTTAAGTTTAGTTCTTTTTATTTCTCATTAAGTTATTAAATTTCTTTTTAAAAATTTTGATATACGCCTTTTACTGTTTTGTGGCTTATCTTTTTTTTTTTTTTTTTTTTTTTTTTTTTTTTAAATATTTTGGCTTATCAGTTTATTTTTCATTTATTCTGAAATGCAGTCAATGCATTGGTGCAATAGGCCTAGAGCCAGAATAAATGCTATTTGTGTAATGTAATTCCTTTCACAGAGTTTGCTTACATTTAATATAATGCTATTTATATGGGTTGGGTTTGTAAACTTAGTAGGCCTAGATGGCCTAATTATTTTTGGCATTTATTTTATTGAGGTTAGCTTTATCACTCGCCAAAATATGAGCCTTGGATTTTTTTTTTTTTTTTTTTATAGATGATTAAAGAATTGTTCATCAATCTTATATGAACTATCAACTGGATAACGACTTTTCTTTTTTTTTTTTTTTTGTTCTCAATCTATCTGGCAGCTTTGTTTCAAAACTAGAATTACTCTCATTAATATTTCATTCAGGAAAAGTAGATCTACCAATGAGGTTTAGTAGTCAAATTTAAGTATAATAAGAAAATCACATTAATATATCAAGTCATTAGACTAGTATAGTCCTAGGTAATTATATAGCAGAGGTGACTAATATTACGTAACTATTGAATTAAAAACTTTATGAAGGTTGGAAGATTTAAAAAGATTATTGAAAAAATTCATCTATTAGTAAAATACATCGATTTATTGTTATACTTATGAAATGTCAATAATGATAACATAAAATAAGAATAAAATGTGGTGGCCCAATTCACCCCCTCTCCGCTCAAAAATTGACACTCTTTGGACTACATATTTTTTCAAATAAATTTAGTATTTCTATTTTAATTTTTTTTTACTTAATTAAGTAACTATTTATTATAAAATTAATTATTCATAATAAAAATGTCAATAATAATAGTCTACATAAAATAAGAATAATGGTGTCGCGAGTCACCCATGCATCAATTTTTATGGCGGGGTGAATCGGCGCAAGTTAGGCTCGTGATTTAACCACTATGAACTGTTTGGAACAAAAATTTTTCCTTTGCCAGTTTAAAGCTAACATACTCGAGTGTATACACTGAAAAAAATAGTGACGAACAGTCTGCAACTTACCTTTTATAACAAAGTTAAAAAAAAACTCACATTTTTTCAAAAGTAAAATTCTATTGAAGGGCATTTTATAGCCTAATTTAATTATTATTTTTTAAAATATAAAAACTAATTTTTTAGTTAATAATGGTTTATGAACAGTTTTAGGGTGAAGAGGAATTTTTTTTTTTTTTTTTTTTAGGTGGACCGAATCAACCCCTCCAAACAAAGATGGGCGGTCCACCGCCGCCGACGCTACATTATTATTTTTTTGTGTGCTTATGACCCTATTATTAGGCCTTTGATTTTCAGGCCAAAAAAAATTCCAAAAAGTTGTATTAGGATAAGTCGGGACGAACGAAGTTATACGCTAAAGTGGGTCCAGCGTCACCCCCGCCTGATGCTATATATACTATATATATAATATAATATATCGATATGTTCTCAATACAAATGTATATATAGACAGATGTTCTAAATACAAGTGATAATGGCAGTATATTATATATGGCATCAATAGAAAATTCTTCCGTCATTGAGAATACCAAAGTATGACACTTAACTAACAGCATTTCATATTTGGAATGCAAGCGTTAATAAAGCTTATTATATATAAAAGTCGTTTTATAATTAAAACCTAACGAACACCCTAGAGTAGACCGAATAGATATCAGGAGTCGGGGTCTAGCCTCTAGTGGAACAATGGGTTACTTTGTCCCGCCCTGTCCCATCGGCTTGAGCCCTAAAAAATTGAAGTTCAAGGAAACATTTCGCATTAGGGGGGCTTGAGCGATGGGGCCCTGTCATCCACCTAGAGGGCTGCGAGACCCCAACTCTGATATCTTAGGGGTGTTCATTAGTTTTAAAATCATAAATGACTTTACATATAATAGCTTTATACACTGATTCCAAATATGTAATGAATTTTTCTGTAAGTGTCGTACTTTTCATTTTTTTTTTTTTTTACATTCTGGTAATAAGCTTTATATGCTGATTAAAATATGTAATTATTTTTTCTGCAAGTTTCATGATATATATATATATATATATATATATAATAATATATATATATAAATATATATATATAATATAACTATATATATATTATTATATATTTATTTTTTCTCGACTCCATCCCATATATATATATAGTATATATATATTAGCAACGTTACCATTACCTGCCAATTTTACGAAATTTTTATAAATTACATTTTTCGTTTTTCGTTGTTTTAAGTATATCAAGTTCTTTTTACGTTTTTTAATTTATTTTTTTTTTTTTTTTTTTTTTTTTTTGCTTTACATTCATTAAATTTAATATATGAGAGGTTTGGTAACACTGTTCTAATAACTTTAGCATGGGGCCTAAAGATAAAAAAAAAAAAAAACGATTATCCGGAAAAAATATTGATATTTCATCAAATCTGTTTAAACCTCGACTATTACAGACTTTTTTAAGGTAATAGTAGTGCAGAAGGGTGTCACCCCCGATTTTTATAAAAATCACAGGATTTACTCTAAAAATAATAATGAAGAATAATGAAAACGAAAATTGGCATTCTCTTTAGGGAAAAAGTTAAAGGCTCTCAAAGATATTAAAACTCCTATAGACTTTTCATTTTTGATTCATCCAGGGTAGGTGTCATTTCAGGCCCTCTAGTTCAAGGTTATGAATTCGTTTTGTTATAGGTTTACACAGAAAATCTATGTTATACTTCACAATCTTATAACCTGAACTAGAATGGCCCAAAAGAGCACAAGGCCCACTAATTTTTTTTTATAAGAAAGCCTATTGGAAAATTTTAAACTTTGAGAGGTAACTTTTTTTCCTAAAGATTTAAATCATTTTCATTTTTTTTATGCTTTATTATTATTTTTTTTGAGTATATATATTTTTGATATATATATCTTGGGATTTTTAAAACATATATAGGTATATTTTTTTTCTATAGTATGATTTGGTAAATATCTAGTATTTGAACTAAATATTTTCTGAAAAAATTTTCTAAGTTCAAAAAAATTTTGAAGTTCAGAAAGTTAAGTTTTTTTAAGAAATTGTTTAGGTTGGTTTGCTTCTGGCATAATTCCAGAAACTTGCCACTAAAGAATTTTCTTAAACAATTTTTTTAACTTAGAAAATCTTTTAAGAAAATTTTTAGATCAAATACTAGATATTTAACGAAAGTTTTAATAACTTTGAGAGGCTGTAACTTTTTTCTCTAAAGAAACCGCCATGTTTGGTTTTTTATTTTTCATTATTATTTTAGAGTATCCTATAATTTTTATAAAAATTGGGGGGTGACACCCCTCTGCACTACTATAACTGCTAGATCTACCAATGAGGTTTAGTAGTCAAATTTAAGTATACATAAAAAAATTATTAATATATCCAAAGTCATAGACCTAGTATAAATCTAGGTAATTGTATAGCAGAGGTGACTAACATTTACATAACTGTTGTATTAAAGCTATAAACTTTATTTACAAAAATATCAAAAAATTCTTTTAGAACCCACAAGACATGATGCACTATTAGACTTAATATTAACTAACGATGAAAGTATGGTGGATGAGGTTAGAGTTGAGGAGAATTTAGGACTTAGTGACCATAATATAAATTAGATTTAAAATGAATGTGATATCTGGCCAAATTGGAAGTTAATAAGAAAAAGATCTAGATTTCCGAAATGGTGGTTTTGCCAAATTTTGAGACATGATTAGTACAACTGACTGGGATAAAGAGTTTAAAGGCCAAAACTGTTTTATCATGTGGAAACATTTTAAGCTAATTTTAATGAATATTCAGTCAGTATGTTTTAAAGATAAACCCATTAGGGTGGCAAGGAGAAAACCTGTTTGGTGAATAGAGAGATAAGAGAGAAAATTAATGAAAAGTGGGTAGATGTTTTAAAATATTCAAGGGTAGTAATAGGCAAGATGATTAAGAAAATTATAGGAAAAATAGAATGAACTTAACGGCAGTCAATAAGAAATGGCAAAGAGGAGAGCCAGAAATTAATTTACGCAAGGAATAGTAATTAAAGAACTCTGAAGAAGTTTTTTTAGCTTTTTTAAAGAAGTCTATGCTTCACTTTGTAAAAGTTAAAATTGATGTAAATTAAAGTGAGTTCAGATAAGGAGGTGGTCAACATTTTCAATGCTTATTTTGCTTCAGTGTTTACAGAGAAAAGATTAGATTAATAAGTTTGGAGACTAATAGTTCTTGTATGCACTGTAACAAATAAACTTACAGAATTTGAATTTGATGTAAAAAATATTAAACGTTTATTAGACCATATGGATCCAAGTAAAGCTGGCAGACCGGCTAGTGGTATACATGGTAGAATCTGAACGGAGGGGTAGTTACCCTTACATGTGCAAAGGCACTGTATTTGGGATTTAAGCGTCTATAACATTTGGTGGAGGTACCAGATGAACTGCAAAACAGCTTATGTTGTGCCTATTTTTATAAGAAAGGTAGTAAGGAAGATTTTGGGAATATAGGCCAGTTAGCTTTAACATCTTCTGTTGTAAAGGTTCTGGAAAGTTACTGAAAGGTCATCTAGAAGAAATATTTAGAAGATAACAAAGTATTGTAAGACTCCCAGCACGGTTTCATGAGAAAAGGGTAGGTCATGTCAGACAAACCTTTTAGAATTAATGGAATACATTACTGACTGGATTGAAGGTCGAGAAGAATTAATAGCAGATTATAGGAAGTTGATTGATTCAGAAGTTGAAAGCTAGTGGAAGACGGTGCATGTTTCTGGGGATTTTATCCTAGGTTTAGGTTGGCAGGTTTCAGGAATGGGGGACGTAGGGCTTTAGGTGTAAAGAAAGGGGTTAGGAAAATTGTTTTTTCAGAAAATATTATTTTTTGGAATTTGTGGAGAGAATTTCTGGATAAAGATTTTTTTGCAGCAGATGGAGTTTACTTGAGTCGTAAAGGTGTTGAGCTTTCAGTACCAGTTTGGAGACTTTTGTTTAGCAAAAAACTGGGTAAAGTTGGGGTTTGGTGGGTTAAAATCTGGATACAAATAATAGCAATGGTAACTGTAATAGTGGGGAGATAATAAAGCCTAGTGATTGTTACAGGTTTCAAATAATAATGAATAGCATAAAAATAACAGCATTTCGAGTATCAAATGTTTTTTTACACGAATGCTCATAGCCTTAGAAATAAAAAAGATGAGCTGATGTAGTTATACCATAAATGAGAATCCTGACATTATTTGCATAACTGAGGGCATGGCGTTAATGAGAATTTAATGGAGACTCCTTTCAGGAATATGATAATAGGCGGATATTCACTTTATTTATACCAGGCATAGAGGAAAGAGTGGTGTGGCGCTTAATGTTAAAAGCAATATTCAATCTTTAAATTAATGACTGACTTTAAAATTAATTATGACTATGGATTGGAGAGTGAGGTGTGATTATATATATAACTCAATATAATCATATACACTCGCGCTAGGGGCATTTTTAAGACCCTCCTGGCGCAGAGTCAAGATAAGACCGCGAAAATGTGAAAGATAATTGAGACAGCATGCCACAAATAAAGAAAAAGGTGTAGTCATATGGGTGATTTTAATTTTCCAGGCATTCATTGGGATTCCTTGTCTAAATATGGACGCATAGTAGTCCTGAATTCATATTGTATACTAGATAAATTTTTGACCCAGATGGTTCAAGAACCCACAAGATTCGATGCACTATTAGACTTAATATTAACTAACGATGAAAGTATGGTGGATGAAGTTAGAGTTGAGGAGAATTTAGGACCATAATATAATATATAATTAGATTTAATATGAATGTAATATCTGGGCCCAAATTGCAAGTTAATAAGAAAAAGATCTTAGATTTCCGAAATGGCGATTTTATCAAATTTCGAGACATGCTTAGTACACACTGACTGGGATAAAGAGTTTAAAAAGACCAAAAACTGTTTTTGCATGTGGGGAACATTTAAGGCAATTTTAATGAATATTCATGTCAGTATGTTTTAAGATAAACCCCATTAGGGTGGCGAAGGAAAACCTGTTAAGTGGAATAGAGACGATAAATATAAAATCAACGAAAGCCGTAGTATGTTTTAAAATATTAATGGTAAGTAATAGGGAGATGTTTAGAAATTATAAGGAAAATAGAAATGAACTTACGCAGTCAATAAGAACAGGCAAGAGAGAGCCAGAAATTTAATTAAGCAGGAATAGTAATTTAAAAGTAAGATAAGGACAATTTGGTCCAATTAAAAATTGATGAAATATTTAGTGAGTTCAGATAGGAGTTGTCAACATTTTCAATGCTTTATTTTGCTTCAGTGTTTACTGATGAAAGATTATTGTATAATAGTTTGGAGACTAAATAGTTCTTGTTGCATGTAACAAATACTTACAGAATTTGAAATTGACGTAAAAGATATTAAACGTTTATTAGATCATATTGACTCAAGTAAAGCTGCAGGCCCTGATGGTATATATGGTAGAATTTTGAGATTGTAGTACCAGCATTGCAAAGGCACTGTATTTGCATATTTAAGCGATTAATAACATTTGGTGAGATACAGATGACTGGAAAATGGCATATGTTTTGCCTATTTATAAGAAAGGTAAGGTAAGGAAGATTTGGGAAATTATAGGGCAGTTAGCTTAACATCTCTGGTTGGTTTAAGGTTCTGGAAAAGTTAATACCTTGTTATCTTCTAAATATGTCTCTATATGACCTTTCATTAACTTCAATTAACTCTCTATCTCTCATTAACTCTCTATCTCTCTATCTATCCTATCAACGATATCACTCACTCTGGCACTGGATAACATCTCTCAATCGTTTTCTTTTTATTCTTTTGAAAAAATTCCTATCTAGGTATCGTGTCATAGAGTCTCACAATTAGCAATGTATCAGTCTTCCCTTTAGAAACCTTCCACATTACCATTGGCACTCTCTGATCCCTCCCCATCTGGAAGACGTCGAACCTGTTCCTAGCAGGTCAAAGGTGACTGACTTTCGAGATCTCATCTTAATTATTATTTTCTATTCCTACTAACGCCTATTTATCATTCTGCAGACGCTATTCATCAAACTAACTTTACCTTTTCCCTCTCATGCTTCCTTGCCTAGGTGAATCACTATTCCTTTCTACCCCTAGGTCGCCGCTCCCTCCTTTGCCCCTCGACATCCCTATAACCTTTTTCTAACCACTTCCATCCTTTTCTGCAATCAAATACTTCTTCTTTAATTCGCATTCATATCTTCACTCAGTCTTGCAATCTCCTTCTTAAAAACACATTCTCTTTATTCAAAACACAAACAGGGCAGCTACCCACATATTCACCTCTCACATTCCCACAGTTATCACACAGAGCATACATACTTTAAATTATTATTAGCTTACTAACCTGTACCTATTATTTTACCAACTACAGATTAAATATCACTAAAAGCCTAAAAAGAAATAAACTAATCTCTTTAAATAGTTAAAAATTTAACAAAGCCTAAATTTAGCTTCAAGCCTAGGCCAGGGATTATAAATAAAAGTTTTAAGGTAGGCTTTAAACTGTAGTCTGTGACTGGAAAACATAATTTAATTTAAATTATCCTAAATTAAATAACATTATAAAGACTGTATTAAATACAGAAAGTCTATTTAAGAATCCAAACAAACCCAGACACAGAAAACAGTAAATCTCTTACCTATGTTAGCCTAGGGTTAGGCAATCAAATTTAAATTATCACAAAATTATAATATAACAATTGTTAATGACTGTAGTTATATACACAACAGTAGTGTAATTAGATACACAACACTATTTGTTTACTAAATTCACTTTCAAATACACAAATTATATTAGTAAAATTGGAGAGCAAAAATAAACACACCTTCACTCAATAAACTTCTTGGGTCTGCAGATAAGTGGCAAATGAATTTTAATAGTAAAAAGTGTAAGATTCTTCACCTAGGTTCTCAAATAAAAGTTTTAACAACGATATGAATGGGGATTGGCTGAGTCTGTGACCAAGAAAAGATTTAGGTGTGATTATACACGTAGTAATTTGAAAGTACTAATCAGTGTTTGAAGCTCGGAATAAAGCTATAAGAATGCTGGCAATAATAAATGCAATGTTACAAGAGCAAGGAAGTAATAGTAACTGTATAATAGCTATGTTAGGCCAGTAATAAGAGTATTGTGCACAAGTTTTTGCCCCTTATTTAAAGAAAGACTTAGATATGCTAGGAGAGAGTGCAACTTTGGGCAACTAAGGATGATTTCTGGTTTGAGGTAAGAGCTATGAGGAGAGGCTGAAGGAGTTTAGGAATAGTTTTCTGTGAAGAAAGGTGATTTCTCAGAGGGGGACATGATACAAGTCTACAAATATTTACATCTATTGATAATGCGGAGACCAATAAATTTTTCCATAGTAAGAGCATGGACCAGCGTGACCAGGGGGCATAATAAGAAAATTAAGAAGAAAGCGCATGCCATCTTGATATAAGACAAAGTATGCATTCAGTAATAGGGTTGTAAATTTTGGAATGTTTGGCAACAGGGGTTGTTGAGTGTGACTCGATTGCAACATTTTAGAAAGGGTTGGATAGGTATATGGATGGGTTGGGATATAATATAATATATTTAGACGAAGCCTAAATTGGTGGGTTTTAAGTTACAATAGTCAT
>JABUQX010037373.1:27500-38036 GCA_015478945.1 Trachelipus rathkii | reverse complement strand
TATAACAAAGCTGATTTGGTTTTATCTCAAGCATGTGGAAGTATTAAGGAATATAAGTTATTTTTCACGGTTTTAAGTGGTTTAGGAAGTTTTTTCGCTAAATCGCCTAAAAGGACAAGTGCACTTGATGCTATAGTTAAAAAAAGGTTTCCAAAAACCGCACCAACTAGATGGAATTACGCAGTTCTCGCTTGGTTCATATTGGCAAAGAAAATAGATCTTTATTGATTGAGTTATTTGATGAAATAATTGATAATGTAGAGAAATGGGATGGAATAACTATCAATTCCGCAATTGGATTCAAGCACAAATTAGGTGATTTTAAATTTATTTTTCTACTTGAAGCATTTAGTGAAATATTTTCCTTTACTGATGTTTTATTTAATGTCCTTCAGTCAAAAAGTTTGGATATTACTTATTGTGCTAATGAAGTTAGGAAAACTACTAAATTGATTGAGGAAAAACAAGATCTTTTCTCTAAAATATATGACAATGTTAAAGGAAATTTTATCCATCAGAAAAAACATCATGATTACTATAGAAATCTATATAATAACATCATTCAAACAGTTGTGAATCAACTAAGAGTCAGATTTAAATCTCTGGAAGATCTTGTTTTTTATAGAACTATTAAACAGTCATAATTTTAAACAATACGCAAAAGATTTTCCTAAGAAACCTTTTGAGTCTCTAAGCATAATTTACGGAAGCCATTTTGACAAAATTCGACTGCAGAACGAATTGATTGTTGTGTATTCTTCGGATGATTTTAGAAATAAAAGTATTGTACAACTAATAAAACACTTCCAAGACAATGAACTTTATGAAGTTATGCCTGAATTTTTTAAACTTTGCCAGCTCATTGCTACGATACCATCTACAACAGCAACAGTAGAAAGAAGCTTTTCTGCATTGAAAAGAATTAAAGTATATCAGAGGAATACAACAAGCGAAACTCGATTGTCAAGTATTTCAATGATGTCAATAGAAAGGAACCTTCTCTTGAAGTTAAGAAATTCAGAAGATTTTTATGAAGGAATTATAAAAGAATTCATAAAAAAGGAAAGGAGGATGGATTATATATTCAAATAAAGGTAAGTACAGAGCTTATATCTAAATATATATATTTATATATTATATATATATGATATATATATATATATAGTATATATATTATATATATATATATATATATTAATATATATATATAATATATATATATATATATATATTTATTGCCGTGGCTCAATAGCGAGACATTGTACGCCACTGATATATATATATATATATATATATATATATATATATATATATATATATATATATATATATATATATATTAAAAAATATATATTTTTATTTATATATATATATATATATATATATATATATATATATATATATATATATATATATATATATTTATATTATATATATATATATATATATATATATATTATATATATATATATTTTCAAATATATATATATATATATAATATATATATATTATTATATTATATATATATATATGATATATATATATATATATTTATATATTATATATATATATATATATATATATATATATATATATATATATATATATTTATATTATAAAAAAATAAATAATTTTAATATATATAATCGTGTCAATTATTTAATAGCGATAAACGATAGAGCTATTAAGCCTTTAAAATAAACAACAATGCTCAAAACTGATTTAAATTACTACAAGAATCTACTATTCTTATTACAACAAAACACTTTAAACGTTAATACTGCCTTACAAAGCTCTCCCGGACAGGCACTACAGAATTTGTAATGGTTATGCAGCGTCGTCACTTACTTTAATTAAGAAAATAACAGAACAGGCCCCCGACGAAGCTACACAGATCACAAGGGTTTACAACACTAAATGACAGTAACTTCTTAACCACGAAGATTATATTGGATATGATGGATCCTGAATACTTTTATATGAAATACACTGACTTACCATAACCTTAAATGACCAATAAGAAAGTGTCAACTTGCGAGGGGTTCGTTTTCAGCTTATGGCCAGACAACAAATCAATAAATATAGAGCAATTAAATAAATGAAATAAATGGCTTTGAGTATAATTGACACGACTGTTATATATATATATATATATATATATATATATATATATATTTATATATATATATATATATATATATATATATATATATATATATATATTATATAATATAATATATATATATAATATATATATATATATAATATATATATATATATATATATATATATATATATATATATAATGATGAGTTTTTTTTGTGTTTTCTTTTCTTTTAAGGGTGGATGTTTCTAGCAGAAGAAGGAAAGGAAGAAGAAGATGAGGAAGAAGTAGAAGAAGTCGTTGGAAGATGTTTGGATCTGATAGTTGGATTAAGAAGAGGATGCAGTGAATGATTATTATTTGTCTCTCTTTAGTGAAAGTGTTTATGTGTTTTTTAATTTCTTTTATTTTTTCCCCTTACAGTGAATAAGCACTGAATTAATAAAGAGTTAATGAGATATTGATGTAAGGGTTGATAGAGTATTAGGAACTGGAACTAGGGTATGGTAGACGTTAACTTGTTTCAAGGTACTATAAAGAAGGGAATGAAGTGAGTACTTTCCTGTATGACATATTTAATAAATGTTAAATAGGAGTTCAAACGTAATCACATACCTGTGTGAATTTGATCCTAATGTGTAATACTCCAATATTCATAGATACATCAGTGGTTATGACATCATATATGTGGTTATGACATCATATAAAACTGTTATATTAACTATATAGATACTTGGGTAAGCATTCAAAATATATTAAACATGAAATCATTAAGATGACTACTGAAAAGGGAAAATGTTGATTTAGTAACCCATTAAAATCCAAGAGTAAAGAATACACAAACAAAAAATAATTTACTTTAGATGCAGTTATAACCTTAATAATTTAGAGTACTCACTTATTCTAATATTTAGAATAAGTTTTCCATCTTGTAAATTTGGTAACCACTTTGGAACAAGCCTATAATACCAATGCATGTGTGAACCTGACCTGGACTCCACAATCACCCTTACATATATATATATATATATATATATATATATATATATATATATATATATATATATATATATATATATATATATATATATATATATATAATATATATATATAATATATATATTTATATATAATATATATATATATAATATAGGTAAGTATATATATATATATATATATATATATAAATATATATATATATATATTATATATAGTTATATATATAATATATTATATATATATATATATATATATATTATATAATATATATATATAATATATATATATAACCTGTAAATATATATATAATATATATATATATATTATATATATTATATTATATATATATATTATTATATATATATTAATATATATGATATATATAATATATATATATATTTTATATTTTTTTTACAAATTACCACCACTCAATGCAAGAGTTGGGAGGAGAAGGAACAAGGTGGAGAGAATGGTGGGACAGTATGGAGATGAGGTAAGAAATATTGAAGGAGAGATGTTGATAGATTTCTGTTTAAGGAAATGAATCTATTGAAGGAGAGATGTTGATAGATTTCTGTTTAAGGAAATGAATGAAGATCATGATTGGCTTTTTCCAACAGAGGGACTCACATAGGTTCACAAGATGTAAATGGAACAATATCACAGGAGAATTCGATCAGGGATCTATTATAGACTATATAATATCGTCTGATAGTAGGCTAACAAGGAATGTGAAAGTGATACCTGGAGTAACAATATATATATATTCAGATCATAGGTGAAGACAGATAAGTTGCAGAATAAAGAAAAGAGAAATATGATTAAAGTGGAGTCACTGAAGGAGTGTGACAGGAAAAGGGAATATATTGACATAATAAGTCAGAACCTAGAACAATTAGGAGTCGGAGAGATAGGGGGAGATACAAGAAAAAGTAAAAAGGGCAACAGAGGAGACTGGTACAAATGGTAGGAGGAACGAGGAAAGACACAAGAGGGGTGGGCTGAAGAAGTGAAGGAGGCAATAAAGAGGGAAACTATTATTGATAAGAAGGTGGTTGAAAAATAGAACTACAACAGCAGACAATGGCTTCAGTATAATGGAGTAAGAATGCGGAGAGAGAGTGAAACAGAAGAGTAAAAGAAAAGGCAGCAAAAAGAGAGGCGGAAGAAATGATGAAAGATGTGAGGGCAAAAAGGAAGAGGATTTTTAGAGATCAAACGTATTGAGGATCAAAGAGGAAAATGTGCAATATCAAGAATAAGCAAGGTGAATTTGTGGTGAGATCAACAAACAGAAAATGAACGGAATACTTGCAAGAACTGTTAAATGTGATGAGCAGGTGGAAGGATGGAGGGAGAAGAGATAGTTGTAGGAGCGGGGAGGATGAGGAGGGGGAGGAGATCACTATGGAGAAGTTGGATGTGACTCTGAGAGCAATGAAGATGGGGAAGATGGGATACCCATAGAATTGATAATAAAAAGAGGGAGGAGAGAAAAAGAAAGATTTCTGAAATTGTTCAATAGGTGTTGGAACGAGAGCGAAGTACAAAAGGGGTGGGGAAAGTCATCATTACTTCGCATATATAAAGGGAAAAGATGGAAAAGGTTTCTGTGGAAATTGCACGGGTAATTATTCTTGTCAGAACACTTTGGCAAACATATGAGAGAATCTAGAGAGAAGGCTGGAAATGGTAAGTGATACCAGACTGGGGGGAAAGAGCAGCACGGATATAGAAAGACCAAAAAGCACGACGGATCTCTTGTTCGCTCTGAGGGGTACGTTGGAAAATATATGAAAGGAGCATATGTAGCTTTCATAGTTCTAAGAAAGAATTTTGATTCAGTGCTAGGGAGGGACTGACAGTGCTAAGAGAGAGAATTTAAGGATTACTGAGTTGACATGAAGATTTTAAGGGTTTTGTATAGATAATAAATGTAATGTAAGAACAGAATATGAGAACAAGGAATGGTTTGAGGTGAGAACTGGAGTCAAACAAGGAAGCATGTTGTCACCAATTTTGTTTGTAGCATATCTGGATGTAGTGATAAAGAAGGTAAGAGAGGATATAGGAGATTTGGACTGTGATATTCTGGCCTACGCAGATGACTTGGCGTGCTGGAGCGAAGAGGGAGATAGGCTGAGAGAAGTGGTGACATGTTTTGCTAATAGGCTTAGAGAGGCCGGTCTGACTATGAACACAGAAAAGACTGAGATCATGGTGGTTAGTAGGGGAGAAGGAAGGGGAGAGCTGAGAGTAGATGTGGAAGAGACTGAGATAAAGGTGGTGGAGAAATGCAAATACTTGAGTGGAGTATTTGGAAGAGGAGGAGGAAATGTACAGGAGATAACAAGTATTTAGACTGTGATGTGATAGGTTGCGTTTTACCGGAGCTCCTATGGGTTGATTAATGTTCATAATGTTTTAGTTATTTTCCCCATTAAGTGTATTTGTTTATTAAGTGCTCTCCTGTTTTAATTGTTTTTAACTAGTATATGGTTTTAATATTTGAAGAATTATAATAATTATAAAAGATAAGTTATTAGTTTTAATTTTTGTTTTTGAAACTTTTTAGTTATGTTAGATAGTCATAGTTAGTTTTTAGATTTGTGTAATACGTAGTTTTGATAGTACTAGGTTATATATATTTTTTTTCTTCGTCTTTTAACTTTAGTGTTTAGTGTTTTTATTTTTTTATTTATTTTAAAAGGTTTTTTTTTCACAACACTTACTTATTTGGTTGCATATTATTTTAGTTTATACATATTTAGTTTTATATTGAATGATTGTAATTTTTTTTATTATTCGTAAATTTGTTAAGGTGTATGAATGCGTGTGTTTTAAACTTTCTAGATTTTTTTTTCTTCAGTTTTACATATTTATTGTAAATTTTAATCATTTACGTTTTTTAGTGAGTAAACTATTTTAATCTAATTTCAACTTTCGTTTTTTTCTGTCTGTCTGTTTTTTGTCTGTTGTTTTTTGTTGTTGTTGTGTTGTTGTGTGCGTTGTGTTATGGTCAAGTTTTTCAGCTTAGACGCCGGGCTTTCTTCGACTTTTCTATCATCCGTGGCTTACTCTCAACTCTTTTTGCATCCGTGGAAATACCACCTCTCTACCTACCCTTAACCTTTTTGCTCTTGTGTCTGAGACTACAGATAGCTAAGAAATTCATTCCTCTAACTGTTTAACTATTCTTACTTACTATTTCAATAATTTTTCCGTCTAACGGGTGGAGTATGGTGCCTATGTTAATCATAAACACTCCTGTAACACGTTCGAGAATTCGCTTCGAATCTCTCTAACTTCTTGATGTTCTTGGCTTAAAATTTCTTCCTTCACACATTATAATCTTGTGCTCTGCTACTGTTCTCCTAACAGAACAGATTTTCACTGCCTTTTTGAATATCTTACTACTTTCTCCGAGACCTGTTATCTTCTCATCCAACTACTGAGGTCCTCTATTTAGGGGATTTCAATGTACAATACCCTGAATGTTGGGTCTCTCTGATCGTGATTTAGGGTGGGGAGGAGGCCGGAATCATTTAGGCATTCTCAACGGATCTGAGCTAACTATTAAAGAACACACACATTCCGGAATCGTCCCAACCATTCTTGAACAACACTTGACCTATGTTTCACCACCAGTCCTTCTCTCTTAAAATACACGCACTTTCGCTCCTATCGGTAAATCTGACCACAACCTTATATCTCTTAATTTTAATACTTTCTCTCCAACAGCTCATCCTGCCTACGCGTTTTTTCTGGCCACTTTGATCGGGCCGATTGGGGGGCCTTGCGTTGCTTCTAAGCCCCTAACTATAATTGGAATGACTGCTTTGGCTCTGGACGCTTCCACTTCTGCCGATAAGGTGGGAGCTGTAATCGTTGATGGGAGAGCAGGTTCATTCCCTTCTTCGACTAAATCTTCCTCTCCTCATAATCCATGGTTTCGATCGTGCTTGTCTCTGGCCATTCAGGCTAGAGACAGCGCGTATCGGGAGTTGGAAAAATTTCTCGTTCTCCTATCACTCTTGCTAATTTTCTTGCAGCTAGAAATCGTTGCAGGGATACTCTTCGACGAGCACAGCGGCTTTTCATCAAACGAAACGTGCGCTAACCTCTTGTTCTCCTACTGAACAAATCTTTTCTGGCCTCTTGCCAAAAACATCTCCAACAACTTCTGTAAATCTGTCTTTCCCCCCTGTTATTCGATCTGATGGTTCTGTTCTAATTCATCAAGTGGAAAAGGCCAATGCTCTTTCGGCCTCCTTATTTTCTCTAACTCAACCTGGACGTTCTGGCATTCCTTCATGCCTTCCTCCTTCCCTCTCAGGTGGTCCCTATGCTTTGCCTGTGATTACATTTGAATCGGGTGCAATGGGCTCCTGAAGAGCTGACGAACGTTAGGAAGCTGGTGGCCCGGTGGGCATTCCCTCCCGAGTTTTGAGGGAGTGGTGCTTCCGTGCTATCCCGCCCCTCGTTCAACTATATTCTCTATGTCTCAATACTACACTTTCCCTCAGTGTTGGATAGCACGCACATGTCCACCCTATTCCGAAAAAGGAAGCCGCCCTGATCCTTCCAACTATCGCTCTCACTTGTATTCTATGATTTCTATCTAAGATCTTTGAAACTCTTCTCAACTCTCATTTCTTAGCTCATCTCGAATCTCATTCACTTCTTTCGCGATCGCCAGTACGGCTTTCGGCCGCTCGAGGTCTACTGGCGATATACTTTCCTATCTTTTACTGATTTATGGTTTTCTGCTCTTAGGAATACGGGGAGACTTGCGGGTGGCGCTTGACATATCCAAAAGCTTTTGAACCAGGGCTATGGCACGCGTCACTGGCTCACTGCTCTCCAAGCTCCCTCTTGGGTTTCCTCCTTCTCTTGGCTTACTTATGTCTAGTTTTCTTTCAAATCGCTCAATATCGGCTGTTGTTGATGGGCGACTTCTTCTTCTTTTTCTGTCAACAGTGGTGTTCCTCAGGGTTCTGTCTATCTCCTACTTTTATTCCTGCTTTTCATTAATGAATCTTCTCACCTGCACATCTAACTTATTCACTTCATATGCCGATCGACTCGAAAATCCCTTCATTCTTCAACTCATTTCAATTCTGCTCCTTCTTTTACTTCTACTAAAATTGCCTCTCGTCTTAATCTTTCCGATTTCTATTCTCGCAGATCTAGATAGAATTTGAGGGTGGGGTCGTCTGAACCTTGTGGAAATTCAATTCTTTTAAAACTCAACTCAACTCTACAAATCTCCCTCTCTAAGACATCTTTTCTAACTTTCCTTCTCTTTCGACGGTTCTCTCGTCTCTCTGTTGACAATATAAACATCCTTTGGCTTTTAACAGAAACAAAAAAATGTCTTGGAACCCTCACATCACAAACGGTTGCTAGGCGGCCTCAAAGAAAACTGGAGTTCTGTTTAGACTGCGAGACTATTTTTTTCCTCTTCCCAGTTTGCTCCAGCTATACAAGGGCCTCATTCCCCGCCTTGTATGGAGTACTGCTCTCATATCTGGGGGGGCTCTGGTTTCACCCGGCTTTGATAGGGTCGAGTCAAAGGCCAAAGGCTTATAACTGTTCTGTGCTTTCCAGTTGCACTTGACCCTCTATCTTTGCGGGCGACTGTTGGTGCTTTATCTCTTTCTATAGGTACAGTCCCGCAGCGGCAGGTGCTCGAGGGAGCTTATCCCTCGCGTACCTCCAACCTTTACGTCGCCCTCGTATCACTAGGGGTGTTGTGTCTGCACATGAGTTTGTGTTGATGTAGGTAACTCCCAGGCTAGTTCGGCTGGGCGGTGCTGTTCCTTCTTCCTGCCACATCTGTTTCTGGGAATTTCTCTTCCATCTCCCTGTGTTTTCTGCTGAACTTTAATCTCCCTCACTTTCCAAAGCCTGCGTCTGTGCTCATCTGCGTAATGTGCGTTAGTTGTGTTGATTTGTGAGGATGCAACACCCCTCCTTGAATAGGGCTTGGCCCGGGAGTGGGGGTGAAAACTGTAAAAAAAAAAAAAAAAAAAAAAAAAGGTAGCTCAGTATGGGGAAGCCGTTAGAGCAGAGGTACCCTCTAACTGAAAGATAGAAAAAATGAGTATGGAGTGAAAAGGGTGATATTCGAACGAGACGTTTAACACGATTTCTACTATATGGGGCAAGAGACATGGAGTACGAGCCACATAGTAGAGGATAATAGAATACAGTCAGCAGAGTATGTATGTTTTTTAGAGGATAGTGGGAAAGACCTAGAAGAGACAGACGAAGAAACTTAAGAAATAAGGGAGGAGGTTGAGTGAAGGCTATCATTAAATAAAATGGATGCAGCCAGATTGAGGTGGTGGGAAACTTGGAGAGGATGCAGGAGGAAAGAGTGACTAAGAGGAGGTGAGAGTGGAGACAGTAGGTAACAAAACCAAGAGGAAGACTTAGGAAAAGATGGGAGAGCTCGGTGGGAAGGACTCACTGAGAAGATATGGATGCTAACCGATGCAGGAGTTGAGAGAAGAGGGAGGTCCTGGAGGTAGACGGAAGATGGAGAAGGCTCTGGCCCCGTTGACAGGGTCTTGACCCTTCCTGGGGAGCGTTGTAAGTTGTTTATATATATATTATATATATATATATATATATATATATATATAATAATATATATATATATATATATATATAATATATTATATATATATATATATAATATATTATTTTATATTATATATATAATAATTTGAACTCAATTGTTTCTATTGAGCTTTGTTGCCAACTCTTCCAGCAGTTGATTAAAAAAGATTAATCGCCTTAATAATGAGCCCCTTCACTATTGCCAGCCACTTCTGAACTCTATTTCAAAGGGTTTTTCAAATAGGTTTCGGAAGTTTCTTAATTGGATATATGCCATGAAACTAAACCTACGCAATACTAGCTTCGTGTCAAATCCAAGTTTCAAGTTAAAGTGGGCTAATCAATTCAATTATCAGTTAGACTCAAACTACTGCAATGACCAAGGATTGTCCAAGAAATGCTTGGTGAATCTATAAGGCCTCCCATGAAAATAGCCCAATATACCATGACTGATTATGGCATTTCTGACAGTAGTCGCGAGATTTTTTTGATTCTGAATATCAAATGGCACTACCAAGACTACAATGCAACGATTAAATGGGAAATGAAAGGTCTCAAATTTGCTGAATAAAAATCTCATTTGAATTCTACTTCATTTTCCGGTGTTTTGCAGTTTTTCCTTTTTTAAATACAACACCTCACTACCCAACTCATCAACACCAGTAGAAAGACTCTTCGCTTGGCAGTCATATTATTCTCCTAAAAAGAGGCAACTGTCTGTGAAATCTTTGCAGTTTTGGTAATTTTAAAAACGGAAATTCAGTGTAATGAGAAAAATCGGCTTTCCTAATCTTTTTAGTATCTCA
>JABUQX010037373.1:5000-22500 GCA_015478945.1 Trachelipus rathkii | reverse complement strand
GATTTAGTGTTTACACACTCTAATATTTAAAAGGAAACATTGTAATTATTTTTTTTGTATATTAACAGTCACGTGGTAAAAGTGAGCTATCTAGTCAAATTTGCATTTTGTAATTAAAGACTAATTTTACACAGCTTTCAATTCTCCTCCAAATTAAAAACATATTAGTACATTCTAAAGTTAAAAGATCACTTAGAGTAACAATATCACGACATGCGTAATTGGTTGAACTGCCCACCAGAGTTCCTGTGATGATAGAACTCCCGTTTTGCAAAGCCTATAGTTTCTTTCAGTGTGTCAGATGATGTTGGATATTTCATATTGAAGATACTCCCATCACTTTATTTACTTTTGAGGTGACTATTTTATTTTATCTCAAATTCGTAGTTTTGTTTGTCTTAATTATCTCTGTTCGTTAATCTCTGAAGCGTTCTACTCTTTGATTTATGCCTGGTGTACCTTGTACACCGTAACATAAATATAAATTAAAGTGGCGCCCGAACAGGGACTCTGTTTGGGTCCCTGCTAAATCGGTTGCGCTAGGTTGTGACGTTGTCACCTGATCTTCAAAGTTTCTTCGTTTTCGTTTTCTTCGTTTATCTTCTGTTCTTCCGTTCTTAAAATTAATTTAAAACGATTAGACTGGTTCGAGATTAGTTAGTTATTCTTTACTGTCTCTTTTGTAGTAGTACTTATAGTAGAAAAAAAAGAATGTTGGATACTCGATCAAATGATACTGATGATGAAACTAGTCAAAAGTTCATAGCTATAGCTTTAAGTCCATCTAGGAATAAAGCGAAATTAGCCCCTGTTTCACGTGATAGAGAGAATACTCTTTGTGAAAAACAAATTAATAAAAATGCAGAAACTAGAAATATTAAAGCGAAAACAGAAGATGCTGATTTATCTTCTGACGAAGTAATGTCAATGGCTGATATGCGTAAATTGTTGAAAAAGTTAAATAATGAAGAGAAAAAATTAAAAAGTAAATTTTCTAAACAAAACTTTGAATCTGCAGATCAGTATGAAAGTATTGATCGGTATGATCGGTATGAGAATGAAAGGTATGAAAGGTCCCATATACCCCCTGATGAGATAAATTCCCGCATGTTAAAAAATATGTCACTAGTAGATTTAGATGACCCCAGAGTAGAGCATAAACCCCCTTTGATAAATAAACATGCTTATGATTATGATATTGGAGAAAGAGTCCATATGGATTCACCACCACCACGTAGTAGTATATCATTGGTAGAAATGACCAAGATTCATCATACCCTTTTCATTCCTTATCAACTCTTCTGACCCTGGTACACATGAACTTTAGACACACCACACTAAGATCTAACATAATTTGTTAACAACCTCCAGGGAAAACAACCGTTACATTCCTAATACACTACAAGACCCTTGTTATCACCCATTTCAGCGATCTGGACGGATTTGTTGAAGGAGAGATTCCCTTGTCCCTGATTATGAGGTATCATAATCCCAACGTAGATAGGCGACTCAATCTTCTGGAGGAAGCCATAATTCTGTTAGCGCAGTTGGTTAAAAACTCTCAGAAGTTGAAAGTCGTGGATCCTGGTAAGTACCGTTATGAAACGGATCAGGATTTATTAGTTTATTTAGGAGATTTCGAAGCGCTCCTTCGAAAGCACGCAATGATTATTACTTTCGGGAAAAATTTTCATAAATCACAGCCTCTGAATGTGCAAGCGAAACCTAGCATGAAAATGTTTCCCAGTACAAATGTTTGACCGAAAGCGAATGTGTGTGAATATTGTAAACTAAGCTGGGCCATCGAATGAACAAATGCTACAAATACCTTGGTATTTTGTAGTTAATTGTAGAAAGAAAGGTCATATAATGAGCTGAATGTAGGTCTTTGTTGTCTCCTCAGATAGACGTAGCCCTTAGGATGTTTGCCTTCTTTTGTCAAAAATTACACCCCTAGAATCAATTGTTTAGATAGGACTTTTCCTAGGATGAAAGGAATAATAGTAGAAGGGAATTCTTTTCTAAAGTTCTCCCTTGAAATCCTTTCTGTAACCCTTACAAAAATCAGTCTCACCATAAATCACATTGACATGAGAATATACGCAGCCTTCAAGATGACAAACTCAGTCACTTCCGGTCAGTATTTAAATCGTGTGAGTGGTGTCCTTGTCACAGTTGGGAAGGAAAGTGTATGGGGATTGTGGGTAAAAAGTTCCACAGTCTTAAATTATCAGTCCCACCGAAGAGAGTTCATTCTGTGGAAACGGACAGTGTATTGACTTCACCTACAGACACCAATGTGTGATAAATAAACCCAAAAAGGGTTCAGAAAAACAAACTCAACCCTTGTTATTGATTAAAAAATCCCCATCCCTGATAAATAGTAGAGTACGCTCTTAGTGTCAGTGGTAAACAAGAATTACTCGACGAATGCTCCATTGATAATCCCTGTTATTTTTAAGTCAATAGTTCTGTTTCAACAGTTGTATGGTGATAGCGGGAGCCAGGTGTTAGCTTGGTTGCTAATGATTTTGTGAAAATTCTTTGACACATGTACCGTTGAAATCTTCTAGGGGAAATTGGAATAGAGGCCATCGGTGGTGCTATGTGAAAGACCACAAGTTTCCCTCATGTGTGATTCTTTTTATATGGTCATTCCCATTATTTCCGCCAGACAATAGATTTTTGGGTAGACAAATGCCATAATTTTTCTAGTTATTTCTCCTCTGATATTATGGCCAACATCTGGATTTTAGGAGCTGTACTTAAGGGATAATGACTTACTTCCGACTTAAACAGGAAAATGAATTAGTGCATAGGACATTGGAATGTATGGAAACATAGCTAAAGATTAAATCTTTCCATTCCACTTTATAAGTATGTTTCCCTTTTAAGTCCTGAATTATGAAAAAATTGTACGAAAATTATTTCCTTGCAAATTCAAGGTGAATAGGACCCTAATAAAACATTAGAACTGTTTTTGAAAAAAAATTACATTTTTTAGTGCCAAAATAAAAACGGTCACCGGTGACCGTTCAGGACTTAAGAGTATATTTTAAAATTTTTGGCACTCTAGCAATAATTTGGCTATTTTACTGTAAATTACTATAAAAGAAATTTGCATACTTGGTATAAATAAATAGAAAATAATGTAATAGTTTTTCAATTTTAATATAAAACAAATTGATTCATCAGGAAATATGAATTAAAATCATTATAAGAAAGAATCCTTCACATACATATATAGAAAAAGAAATGGAAAGACCTGCTCCCTCTAAGAATATATAATATATATATATATATATATATAATATATATATATATATTTTTTTCATATATATAATTATAATAATAATCAGTATATAATTTCTTTGTAAATTATTATATATATAATATATATATATTATATTATATATATATAATATATTTATATATAATATATAGTATATATTATATATATATATAGATATATATATATATAGATATAGTTAAATAAATATATATATATATATATATAGTATATATATATATAATATATATATATATAATATATATAATATATATATATATATATAGTATATTATATAATATTTATATATATATATATATATAGTTTCTCATTATATATATATATATATATATATATATAGAAGAGACATAGGTAGAGAGAGGGTAAAACAAGACTAGACTAATGCTTATGATATTGAACAAAGCATGTGGTATTTTGTTGCCGAGGGAGGAGGCAAAGATGAACTTTGCATTTTTCGCAAATGACTGACATCTCGAGCTTTTTGCAAAGTTTGCAAGTTTTCCTCCCCTCTGTAAACACTGGCCAGTGGGAAAGGTTGTCATGCATGACAGATTGTGCGGGAGCATATTCTCTGTTTTCTCGTTCTGCCATTGCTCTGGCCCCGGCCCCGGCTGGCGCTCCGGCTTTCGAAGGTCCTTTCTTTACGGGGTGCCACTACTCCTACAATTCATAAGCCCATGCGCTATGTCCGTTTTGAAATCGACTAGTGGCATGTTCTTTTTGAGGAGACCTTTGCTCACATGGACCCTCCGGTATAACAGCCAGGCATTGACAACGCTAAGGTTCAACAAATAATAAAAGATACGAGTGTACCATTTTCTGGACTTGAAGTTGATCCGGTATAACTCAATGAGCATATCCGCCAGATCAACTCCGACCATGTACTTGTTGTATTCCTAAACAACAAATGGCCTCTCGATATCAACATATTTGTTTTCCTTAGCTTCCCACCTGCGGCACCTATCGTGTGGTTCAATACCAGCATAATTGGATAATAGGTGTACCGACTTGTTATCATACCAACGTATGGCAACACAATCAGTTCTATCAACCCAATCATCATAGCTTCCCCTTCCCTCTCTCTTCAGATCTTTTTTATCCTTGAATGTGATTCCTTTCAGTCGATTTGGGCGCAAAGTACAATGAACACTCTTGCTAAAGGCCTAAATTTTGAACTTATTCCCCGGAAATTAAATATTTGCAAATTTTTTCTTCCTTTTGAAAAACTACTACGAAAATTGAACGTTTCTCCCTCGTATAAATCAATCGTTGTCTGGGATATAGGGATGATGTTTCGATACGATATTTATATATTTATTGTTAATAAATACATATATATATATATATTTTTATTTAAATATATAAAAATATATATATTATATATATATATATATAAATAAAGACTGCCCTCGAAAATCAGATCAGTATGGAAAATATACAATGATTTTTGGTAACAAATAAAAAATTTATTAGCTGGGAATATATATAATATATTATATTATATATATAGATTATATATATATATATATATATATATATATATATATATATATATATATATATATATATATATATAAATATATATATTATATATCAACTTGATAGAGTTCTAAAAAAAAAATTTGAATTTTGTTCTAACTCAAATTTTTTTGATTTTGGCTAAACTAGAAGCCTCGTGACTGCATGATTTTCAATATATATATATATATATATATATATATATATATATATATATATATATATATATATATATATATATATTGTAAAATTTAGATTTCCCAATAAATAAAAATCAATAATTCTTTATTGCTTTGAAGATAAAATAATATTTCAAAAACAAACTCTGTTTCGAAATTAATATCTCAAAACATTAGCTCTCTTGCAACATTTTTTGTTTAACTAACTTTCCTCTTAATATCTTTTTTATGGCCTGAATCATCAGTTTGTTGAGCTTTTTGGTCGTAAAGTTGGCGCCAAAGATGTTGAAATCCGTCTGTGACTCAGTTCTCAATTTGGAAATATATCTATTCCTAAAAATCAATCTAGGAATCAATCTAGGAATCAATCTAGGAATCAATCTAGGAATCAATCTAGATTTATAAGAAATCCATTTGAGGCTTCACTTCAGGAAAAGGGATAGAGAGAATGATGGGGAATAAGAGAGAGAAACTTGAGGGTTTAGAGAGATTTAGAGTAGGGGTTAGAGAGAGAGACATGGGGGAAGCGATTCTTTAAAAAGGGTTGGAACATCGAAAAAGTCGTTTGTTTGGGCCTGAGATCTGCTAAGTAAAAAGCTAATGAAATAGCTCCTTTAGTAGTTCATATAGGCGCGAAAAATATTAAGATAGAGTTTTAATAAAAGAAGTGAAACATGATATAGTATATTATTTTGACTATATTATATATTATATATATATATATATTATATAATGTACAAAATTATATACTGTTTTTCTTTCCATTTTTTAATTATAATATTTAAAGACAAAGACAGATTAATGAGACAAACAAAGGACGTTCTCATTTTCCTTTAAAAAACATTCCACATCGCTGTGCAAAGGTAATGAGTGAATTATTTTGAATAATAATAATAATAATAATAATAATAATAATAATAATAATAATAATAATAATAATTCTGTAAAAATATTTAAAGCCTGTTTTACTTGGTAATATTTTATTGTTTTAAAGATAAAGATGTTTGCTATATCTCATGAAATATATTTGTTAAAATTATCTTTGAAATATTTATATATTGTAATTAATTATTATATTGCAATTAATACTTTTATTATTTTAATAAAAATATGAAAATTGGATTGGAGAATTTTGATGTGTTTGTTTTAAAATGATTTTTTTTTGATGTATTCATGAATAATTGGAACAATTTAACTAATAAATTTACTTAATTATTTAATATTTAGTAAACTCATTATTGTAAAGAACATTTAATTTATAATGTGTTTTCCATTATTCTTTATTTAGGTTTTTATAGACTGTTTTTGGAATTTGAAGAATTTTAGGATGTAGAAATAAAAATTATCAGGAATTGCCGCGTTTATTCAACCTCCATCTGGTGTCAGACGTAAAGAGTCCATGTATCACCAGACTGCCTTCCTTGCTTGCCAGGATATCGTGGCTGTAATCTCCTCATTCTTTGCAATGGTCATTGCCGACTTCGCGTTTAGCACCTAGTATTGGCGTTAGTTCGACTACAAAGATAATAGACCGTAAGGAACGGTCGAGGGATTGCGCTTATACGAACCAAAGGATTTTCTGTGTCCACAAGAGCCAATTGTCATAGCAATTCCGTGAGAGGTGATTTCTTTGTCACCAACAGATGACTTCAAATCCAAAAAACCTTTGTCAAGCTGTTAAAGGTGGAAAATCATTTCGACGTTCAGTGAGTACAAAAAATTAAAGTTTCACACAAAAAACCCATTTTCACACTTAAAATTAAATTAAAAGAAATTACACAAAGAGTATATGTTTATATTATCGTCTTAGGACTTTAATATACGTTATGCTTAATTTTGTGGCAATTTCCAAACACAAAAGGTGTTAAAATTTAAAGTAAACACAATTGTTAGTGTTTCTAATTTACAAAACAAATTTTTACAAATTGGTGTCGGATAAAAATCACCAAAATAGCCAACAGAAAAAGGAAAAGGCTACTTTATAAATTTGAAATAAAAGTGTGAAAATAAAAAAGTTTTAGAGACAATTTTTTAATATATAAAAAATATTAATAAAACTAAATTTTGATTAATGACATTATTGTCTTAAATTTTCATTGTTTTTTTTTTGTTGTTTTTTTTTTAAAGGCAAAAAATACTAAAAAAATAACATAAAGAATTTATTGGATTGCATATTTCCTCGTATTTGTTCCAAAAGTGGAAGATTTTTTAAGTATACAATAGGAAATATGGTAATCACCCTTTTAATTAATTAATTTAATTAAAATTTAATTAATTTTTTTTATTTTACTAAAAAATAGTATAGACTTAGACAATCAGTTTAGTGAAAAAATTATTCGTTAATTATAATTAGTAAAGTAATTAGAGCTAGTCAAAGATTGCTAAAGCTCAAAAACAGTGACAGAATACAATACGACAAGTTAGAAAAATGATAAGTCAAAATAAGTGCGTGCGTGAATTGGTTATATTCATTCAATAAATATGAATCAATAGTAAAGGGGATAAGAGAAAAGGAGTTGAGGGATACTAAAAATCAGGCAC
Organism: Trachelipus rathkii; assembly: GCA_015478945.1. Classification (NCBI taxonomy): domain Eukaryota; kingdom Metazoa; phylum Arthropoda; class Malacostraca; order Isopoda; family Trachelipodidae; genus Trachelipus; species Trachelipus rathkii. The sequence continues at coordinate 14,952 of JABUQX010037373.1, read as the reverse complement.
TGAATAAGGGGTATTGCCTCCAGAGCAGGGGAAGGGAAATTGGTCGCTGAATGGGAGAAGTGAAGGGAAAGGGATTTTACCTCCAAAGGAGTAAAGTGAGGGATTGATATCTCGGCCCAACTGTCCCCCATTTCTTCGTTCATTCTTACCCCCGTTCATTTCTGAGTTCATTTTTCCCTCTCTCATTTCTTCCTTTTATCGCGCGGTATCATACGCATACACAAACAACACACACACACATCGTTTTATATATATATATATATATCGATTTTGTTTTTATTAATAATAAATTTATTAATTACTTTTCATTAATTATTTTTGATTAATTATATTTGTCGTAGTCCCGCGAATATTTTCAGGTGGTAAAATTGCGATTTCGTTTATTTTTAACCTGTTTTTTAAAAAAATCGTTTTTTAGAGAGGCTTAAAAGGCCAAAAGTGTTTTTTTTTTCTTTTTTTCTGTGAATTAAAAATAAAAAGTGTTTTTTTTTTAATTATCGAATTTTGTGATTTAACAAGAAAACGTAATTAATAATTATCAAAGTGAGGTAAAACCTTTTAGACAAGACCCTAGACCTTTCAGAAAAGGTCACTAAGACCAAAGGTCATCAAGAGACACCCGAGGTCACCCGAGGTCAACCGGGGTCACCAGGGGTCACTAGGGGTCATCCAAGGTCAAAAGGTCAAATAAAGGTCAAAAGGTCAAGAAAAGGTCAAAAAAGGTCACGGACCTAAAAATTGCCCTGATTGACCCTAAATACAGAAAATTATTTTATTTTGACCTAAAAACATTAGAAATTGTTTTCTTTGACCTAAAAAATAACAGAATTGTTACATTTAGATCCAAAAATTGAAAATTCATATTTTTGACCTGAAAGATTATTCTACTGCAACAGAAATTTTAGAAACCACAATTTATAACAGAATTGGAAAAATAAATTTGTTGGTCTACAGATAGACATTTAATAGAAGAACATAGAACAACTTTGAACAACTTTGAACAACTTTGAAGAACTTTGAAGAACTTTGAAGAACTTTGAAGAACAGTAGAACAAATAAAGGTGTAACCTTTTGACGAAAGAAGAAACAATTAAGTTGTACCTTGACCATTAGAACAAGTGTTTAAATAATGTTGAAAGAACTCTAGAACTTTGATAATTTTTAAATAATTTTAAAAGAAAATTATTTTTATGTTTGAAGATTCATATTTTTTAAATAATTTTGAAAGAAAATTATTTTTATTTTAGAACTTTGATAATTTTTTAAATAATTTTGAAAAGAAAATTATTTTTATTTTTTGAACTTTAAATAATTTTGAAAGAAAATTATTTTTATTTTTTGAACTTTGAAAATTTTTAAATAGATTTTAGAAAGAAAATTATTTTTAATTTTGAAATTGAATCGAAATGATTAAATTTAATTTTTAAATTTAATAGTGATAACTTTAAACACGTAAATTAATAATTAAAATCGAATAAAATAATTTTAATTATTTAATTAAAAGTTAATACTAATTTAAAATTCTTTTGTTTGAATTTAAATAGAACTTCACATATTTTCTTTGAACATAGAAAATTTTTTGAAAAATATTTGAAATAGTTTGAATATTTTTGAAAACTTTGAAAAAATATTTTTGAAAACTTAGTGTTTTTTTTTTTAAAACTTTGAAAAAATATTTTTAGAGACTTTAGTTTTTTTTTTATTTTTTGAAACAAGTTTAAGAACTTAGTTTTTTTTATTGATTAACTTGAATTAATTAAAGTTTAATCATGACTATGTTTGAACCAATAGTCTTTACCGTCTTCGTAGTTTCTACATTGTTTCTCATTCTCTGCTACCTGGTTCAAAGGGCTATAGCCGGACCAGTTGACCCTAATGGAGCTTCAGGAGGAGCTGAAGGGGATAATAAGGACTTAGAAAATAATGATTCAACAGAGAACAAGGATGAGGACATGGATGATACAAATAAAGAAGACAATACAGAAGATGTTAATCAAGATGAAGAACATGATGTAACAGAAGTGAAGACTACTGACGGACAGAAAACAGAAGAGAATAAAGGAGCAAAGCCCAAGATAAGGGAACCCACACAAAAGGATATGGGACTTCCTCCAGTATATCTACCTCCTTCTAACATTGATACAATGTCGTTAAACCCAAATCAGAGAACAGCTTGGGACTGGCATCAACCAGGAAATACAGAGAATACAGCAAGAATACCTAAGGTGCTCCAAAAGACGAATGTTTTGGACAATACTTTTAATATACATTTAAATGCATCGGGGGCCACTCCCCCTTCAAATAAAAAGAAGACTTATCCTTCCTGGAATGGCCAAACAGAAATATTTAACAATAGAAGTGAGTTTAGTGGAGCTTGGGGACAGAGCCAAGCAAGTGATACTTTATATGGAGGACAACCTCAGAATCCGTGGGGGCCATCCCAAAATAATCCTTTAAGTATGCAGCCACCTCCAGCAGGTTGGCAACAACCCCTTCCTACAATGCAACCTGGATACAATCCATACCCATATGGACCCCCTTATGGAGGTTATTACCCCAATAATGCGTATGCCCCTCCACTTCCAGAATTGTCTAAAGAATTAAAATTGTATGGAAGAAATACCAAGACAAGTTTGGGTAGGCATTAAGTTTGAGGATTACCTTTCAACGTTGCAGGAGAAAATACGCACGTTAGGCCTAATAACTGAAAGACAGAAAATAGACTATGCTAAGACCACCATCTCTTCTGATTTCATATCCGAGGCCCGCCAGTATATCTTGAAGGATAGCAGCTTCTCTAGGTGCAAGACCCTAGAGGACTTTTTAATTCAATTGAAGATTTTTCTCAAACCAGAAAAAACCGAGACAATCTTCTGTATATTGAAACAGTTCATGAAATTTCAAAGGAGACCACATGTAACTCTTACTGAATTCATGTTGGACGTGAAGAATCTCCTTTGGGAATACCAGAAAAAACTCATTGATATTGAGACTTCCTTTGGATTTACTTCTCAACAGATAAATATCTTAATTATGACTAAGATTTTAGAGAGTATGGAAGAGCTCAGAGATTATAGAAGACTTAGAGAAAAGGTTTTAAAAGTCTTTAATCCAGACTTGAGTTTTGTAGAAATTTTGGAGAAACTCAGTCAAATAGAAGAAGGTGCCTTGTTCCAAACTAACCATAGAGCAGAACAAGATAGAAGAAATACAGCTAGAGTATTCTATACAGAGAATAATAGCACTAATAACAGTGATACTAGAAAAGAAAGAACTGTGTATAACCCTTCCATGAAGAACAGAAGCATGGAATGGAGGAATAAAAAGAATACTTCTAGAAATACAGGAAAAAGGACAAGCCCTTCTCCAAATATCAGACCCAATAAAGGAGTGATGAAAAAACTCTCCAGTAAAGAGATAAAGTCAATGGACTACTGCCTAAAGTGTGAATCTTTAGGTCATCATTCTAAAAACTGTGGTTGGAATACCACATACTGTAGAATATGTTGGAAATTCCACGCCAGGGGTTCGACGTCTAATTGCAAGAATGCACCTGTGTGGATCCCAAATGAAAATGAAAATAATATGGTAATACCATATAATAACCCCACTGATTTTGATAATGGGGTCAAAGCTCGAAGAGTCGAGATTAAAAATGATTCAAATACTAGAAAGTCAAACTCTTACTCTAAGAATGAGCGTAGCCATCAAGGTAAGAGTCCCAAGAAAACAACTAGAGTTCACCTGATTACAAATCATCAAGCAGACCCAGAACAAGAAGAAATATCTGGAACTGAAGATGAAGAAGAACAGAATGAACAGTTTTTTGCACCAGATCTCTCAGAAAGAGAAGGAAGATTTAAACTATCTCTTAAAGAGGCTAGTATTATAGAAAATACTTCAAGCTTAAAGAAGAGAGGTGTTTTAGTAACCTCTAGCTTCTTTGGTGTAGGAATTAGACCCCCAAAATTGGGATGTCATTATTTTTTGTCAATATTTTTGACTCCAACAAAAGGTCAGAACGAGGTTGAAGTGCATAGCCTACTAGATTTAGGGAGCACAACCTGAACAGTTTTTTGCACCAGATCTCTCAGAAAGAGAAGGAAGATTTAAACTATCTCTTAAAGAGGCTAGTATTATAGTCCAAGGGATTGGAACTCAGATGATCCATCCTATAGGAGAAGTTGATCTACTTCTAAGGCTACACCAAAAATATTACCCAGTTACCTTTTTAGTATGTAAAACTGAAAGCACTGGAGCTTGGAATGGAATTTTATTAGGTACAAGTCTTTTAGCTACTTTACCTATAACCATAGACCTTTCTTCATCGCATTTAAATCTTAAAGAAGAGAATCATGAAATTAAAGTCAGAATCTTTGCCAAATTGGGAAGCTTTTTTCTCATGAATCAAGCTAAAAAGATAACTAAGAAAGACAGAATGATTAATAATCATAGAAAAGATTCCAATGTGAATAATAAGTTTAAATTAAACAATTACAGTGATAATTGTAAACCAGAAATTAATAAAGGCTCATTGGAAAAGCCTACAAAGAGAATTATTACTAAAGGCTCATTGAAGAAGCCTACAAAGACAGAAATTATTAAAGGCTCATTGAAGAAGCCTACAAAGATAGAAGTGAATAAAAACTCTGTTGTTCGTCAAAAGAACAAAGAAAATTCACAACTTCCTCCGGTCTTTCCTTTACCTTTAGGACCTTTAATAGCAGACGAAGAAATAGAAGTCAATTGCTATTATAGAAGAAACAATTGGCACCTGCTCAAGTCTTATGTTATTTGAAAGTCAGACTGAGAATAAAGAGATTTGAAATGGAAAAGAAGTCGTTTAGATAACACCCGAGCTTTTTCCTTTAGGGCCATATATTTGCAAACTCATGTGTGCCCAGTTAGAAACAATGAAGTTATTTTAAGTTATATTAACCTAAGTGACAAACCTTTTTATTTAAGAAAAAGAAATAAAAATATAGGAAAATGTATCCTATTTAAGAAACTCATTGAAAAGAAGATTTATAAAACTGACAACTGCTAAGAAATAAGCAATAGTTCGACTTGTTATTAGTAACCTGCTCAGGAAAAGTTATCAATGAAGCATTGAAAAATGCATACAGAAGATTGTAACGAAATTTAAGTAAAGAAGAGCAGGAGTTTCTATTTTACAGAAACCTGAGCATTTAGAAGAACTTCTTGATTTGTTAATGGAATATAAGGACGTTATTGCTCTAGATGATGATGCAGTTCCTGTATGTCCTATACAGAAGTTTGAAATAGAACTTACTCCAGACGCTCCAAAAGTTATTTTTAGAAAACAGTACCGTCTTCCACATCGCTATCTGGAAGACATAGATAATTTTACAGATGCAGCTTTAAAGAAAGGATATATTAAAGCTTGCTATTCGCCACATAGTTCACCTCTATTGGTGGTGGCCAAAAAGAATTAAAGCAAAACCGAGAGTCTGTATAGACTATAGGCATCTGAACTCCTTTAGCGTCCCAGATGTATACCCATTGCCCTCAATAGACGAGATATTTTCGTCCCTAGGAGGTAGTACGATTTTCACTAGTTGTGATTTAATAGATGCTTACCATTCCCTCGAAGTCGAGGAGGAAACACAGAAATTAATGGCTTTCCGTACTAGGAAAGGATTATTCTGCCCAACCAGATTATTATTTGGGCACCGCAATGCTCCAAGTACCTATGCTAGGACAATGCAAGTCGCGTTGAACCATTTATTAGGACCTATTGCCCAAGTGTATTTAGATGATGTCTTAATCATGGGTAAAAATAAAGCAGAACATTTTGAAAACTTAAAGAAAGTTTTTACTGCGTTTAGAGAAAATAAATTGAGAGTTAAATTGACCAAATGTCATTTTCTACAAACTTCGGTTTTGTACTTAGGATTTAAAATAGGAAGAGACGGAATTTCACCAGATCCAGCGAAGATAGAATCGATGAAGAGTTTCGTCCCTCCAACAAGTGTTAAGGAAACACAATCCTTATTAGGATTTTTCTCGTATTTTCGCTTCTTAATTAGTGACTTTGCACTAATTGCGAAACCATTATATAACTTAATAAAGAAGAGTGTTAAGTTTGAATGGAAAGAAGAACACCAAAAGGCATTTGAGCTCTTAAAGGAGAAATTGGTTGTTCAACCTCAGTTAACTTTCCCAGACTATTCCAAGCCATTTTTTATAGGTACAGATGCCTGCGACTATGGAATAGGGGGAGTTCTTTACCAAATGTCAGATGACGGCAAGGAGAAACCGTTATCTTTTGTTTCAAGAGTGTTAAGAGGCAGTGAACTCAACTATGATATTATAGAAAAAGAATGTTTAGCTGTTGTCTTCTCACTACAAAAGTTCAAGAATACAGTGTTTGGTTACCCCATCACTATATTAACTGACAATCAACCTCTTTGTTTTATATTTCGCAACAAACAACAAACGGGACGCTTAGCCCGTTGGAACTTGTTTGTAAACAGTTTTTCGCCAACTATAAAGTATAAGACGGGAAAAACAAACATACCGCCTGACTATTTGAGTAGGCACCCAGCAAAAGCACCGAATGTTTATTTCTTTAGAGGAGAAAAGAAACCGATGCTACCAAGAAAAGATTTTATTTTAACAAAAGAAACTTTTAATAGGGAACAAGAGAATTGCCCTAGATTAAAAGAATTAGTTAAGTGGGCTAAGGAAAACCCCAAGACTTATCCACACATTTTCCATAAGAAAGTGCTGTACTATGCAACTAGAAAGGAACCTTATGTAATACAAGTACCAGATAGCATGATCTACTCAGTTATAGATCAGTGCCATTCTTCACTTGGAAGTGGGCATGGAGGACAGCAAAGGACTGAAAAACGAGTTAGAGAGAGATACGTTTTTCCTCATTTAAGTAAGTTAGTAAAGGAATACTGTTCTCAGTGCGTGTCTTGTGCTAAGGTTAAAGGTCCTAGACCTCCAAAAGCTGAAATCAACAGATGGCCTCTTCCTTATACTCCGTTTTCTAGAGTACACGTGGATAGTATAGGTAAACTTCCCACATGTTCAATTTCAGGAGCCAAACACATTCTCGTCTTCAGAGATGTTTTGACTAGATACTGCGAATTAGTCGCCTGTAAGACAAGAACGAGCCAAGAATTTGCTCGAGCTTTACAAGAAAGAGTAATATGTCGGCATTCGAGCCCAGAAAATTTTAGCCTCGGATAATGCCCCAGAATTTACTTCAGCTGCCTTCAAAGAGTTATGTAAGGCTTGGAGGATAAAAAAGGTTAATATTCTGCCCTACAAACCAAGTCAAAATGGTGTAGTTGAAAGATTGAATGCAGATATTGAAAATTTCCTCCGTCATTTTGTAAAGGACAATCATAGAGATTGGTCAAAATACTTATCTTTTGCTCAAATAGCAATTAATACTTCGTATAATAGATCAATTGGATCTTCTCCACATTTCGTCCTGCATGGATATATAAAGAGACTTCCCTACGAGATGCCTGATTATGTCTCTCCATTTACAAATAAATCGGAAAATAGAAAATTCATATTCAGATGAGGTAGATGTCGTAGTGGAAAGAATGGAAGCAATAAGAGACTTAGCAAGAGAAAGTCTAGAAAAGAAACCATTAAAGCTATGGAACAGCAACACAAACATGCCACACAAAGAGAATTGAAAGTGGGTGATTATGTTTTTGTAAATGCTGTAAAGAAACCAGAACAAAGTTCTAAATTGAACAAAAGATTTGAAGGTCCTTTTATTGTAAATCAAATAAAAGAGCCAAATAAGCTTATGCTTTCGTGTTTAAATTCAACGAAATTATTTCCGGTTCACCGGGATAATGTGAAGATAATTCCAGTAGAAAAGATTACAGAATCTCATTTTTCATTTGATAATGATGAGATTTGGAATCCAGATGCAATTCAAGAAACATTGGATTCCCCGAAAGTTACAACAGAAAGAACAAGTATGGAATCTGAAGAAGTAAATCGACAGGTAGATGATCAAGAATCTCCAACCACTTCTTCTTGGATTCCCCCTAATTTTTATGATGAACAAAATGTTATACCTATATCAGAGGATTCAACACAAGAACAAAAGAATCCTGTAGTAGAAACACAAACTTCTTGTAATCAAAGAATACCTGATACTCCTCAAGGAAGTAGATTGATTAATTCTACTCCACAAACAAGAACTCAAGTAAGAGGATATAGACCGTCTCTATCACCAATCAGACAAGAAGATTCATATATTTCAGACAGTTCTGAACACGAGGAACAGCCTGTCATTGCAGAAGTACAAGAGGATACTTTGGTAACACCACTTGCAGATGGAACTGTAGGGGATAATGTGCCAAGTTCCGCTGAAGCACTTCCCAAAGATGATGAGGTCACACCTCCAGAAGAAATTATGGATATATCAACATCTGAAGGCACAAGAGATGATAGAAAAGAAGATCCGTCGTACAGACCTCACCAGCAATTCAGAGGTCCGAGGGATGTGGAACCAAGGGTTACAAGAAGCCAAACAAGGCAAAGAGAGCAAGAATCTCCTCCACCTCTACCACCAAGATCACCAAGAACTGATAAAACAACAAAAGAGTCGTCTGAACCAGTGTTAAAGAGACCTCCAGTTGTTTTGCCATTAGAGATGACTAGAAGAGGAAATACGCTCCACTACTTGCCTCCTAAGAGTTAAAATCTCTTAGATTGTAAAAAATTTTGTAAATAAATTCTTAATTTTTATTTTACTTGTTTATAACCTTTAGGTTTAAGTTTTATATTTTCTATTACAATACACAAAATACACATTTTACCCTTTTCTATTTTTAATCTTTTAGTATAAGTTTCTATATTTTTATTATGTCCGTTACGAATTCGGATAATTTTTTTTGCCCCCAGGGGTCAGTCTTTTCTTTTGAAACTAAAAAACCATAAAAAAATAGAAAAAATTTTAATTTTACGTTTCTTAAAATAACAGCGTTTATATACTTTTATTTTTTATTAGTAACATGTTTTTATTATAATTTTTTATTTTAAAAAGAAAAACAAAATAAAAATCGAAAAAATTTCGTTTTAATATTAGAATAATAAAAATATAATCAGATTGTTTATTTAATATTAAGAATCTTTTTAATTTTAATTAAGTATTAGCCTTAAGCTATATAATTAGCTTGCTTTTATTTTTAATTTTTATCTTAATATTAATTAGCCTTAAGCTATATAATCAGCTTGCTTTTATTTTTAATTTTGATTTTAATTCAGAATTAGCCTTATGCTATAATTGACTTTGATTGATATTAATTAGCCTGATCAGCTTTTATTAATATTAATTAGCCTCATGCTATATAATCTTTTAATTTTTAATTTTTAAGTTCATGATAATCAGAATGCTACAATTTTTAAGTTTTACTTAAAGCTTTTTTAATTTTAATTTTTATTTTAATTATAATCAGAATGTTTTAACATTACTTATCTTTAGTTTATTATCCAAGATCCAATTATCAGAAACATATCAAACTTGATTCCAATTTTAAATTTTAAAAATTAACGTAAAGCTAGTATAATCATAGGTAACTTTTTAAAAAAGAATTTTTGAATCCTGACAATTAATTATTTAATTAATTAATTATTTTCATTTTACTTTAGTAAAAAGGCGACCTCATTTATTAAATCGAAGTAATAATCATTTCAGACTGTAATGAAAATGTTACGTCCAGTTTTTGCATTACTTCTTTTACCTGCAGTCTTATCCATCTCCACTAACATTAATGAAGAGACAAGAGTACTGCCAGGTATCATTTTGTATCACTCCGGTGAAGTAAATTTCATTGAAGGATATCTTGACTTGATTGTATCTTTAGAATGCCCATCAGAAATTAAAACTACTATTTATAGAACCACTAAAATGATAGATACTTTAAAAGATAAATTTTTACCTTCG
>JABUQX010037371.1:32500-70042 GCA_015478945.1 Trachelipus rathkii | reverse complement strand
ACAGGAAGTCAGGGATATTCTTGGGTGAAACCTGCTTTGTAACTCGACAAAAAAATGTTTAACCCATTTGGAGGTCGAGGCATATTACGTCCCAAGTACCTTGATTAATTGATAGCTCGTCACAACTCGTCTTGATTTTTGCAAAACTCCATCACCTCATCCTACCGAGTAACCCTCGTGAACGGAAGCATGGACTGTTGCCGTTAGTGTAACAACAATCACACTTTAAACTGCTCAGGCGTCGTCAATTAAACAGTCGCACTCACCTGCATCGAATGCTGGGAGTCCCATAGCGAGTAGTAGGCTTCAATCACTGCAATCAAGGTTACCATCTGACTGAAGGCCTCCGCAGTGCTTCTCTGTATACGATAAATTGTTTACTACTTGTGCCAATGGTATGAAATAAACAAAGAACAGTAGTCATGTTTCATGCAACCTCGAAGCCAAAGCTCAGGACAACTTCGGCAAAAATACAACTCTCATACAAGATCGTTCGGTTTCACCCGGGTGACAATGCGGACGCATTCCGACTTGTATTTCAGCTGGTAATGATAGACATCCATCCAGGTCATTGGCATTTGCGCATGAATGTAGAACGTACTAAGTTTACAATGCTTCCGCGAAATTATCGACTCGCGAGTAAACTGCTTACTGTAGAGTATATGCGGAAGTGTAAGTCTATACAGCCTAAATAGTGCGCACATAATTTTTTTCATTCCTAGGAAATCAAAATGGACATGATTGCACGAAAACGGATGTGATACAGCAAATCCGAGGATATATATGGAAATCAGCACCTCCGAATTACTAATATATCTGCTACAAAAGTCATCCAAGGAAAAATTTTCCTTTTTTTGTTGACGCATGTAAAGTTTTCGTTGTTATTTTTCCCTAATGAATGATCGAACTCTTGAACAAACTTTCGGCCGAATAGCGAAGTGTTTATTCGGCCGAATATTCGGTATTCGTCCGGATACTTTTAGCCGAAATTCGGTATTCGGTTTTTCACTATATTTCGCACATCCCTAATATATATAGTATTAATATATAAGTAGTATATATATATATATTATAATATATATATACTATATATATATATAGTATAATATATATACTATATATCTTCCTTATATATATTATATATGATATATATACTAATATATTATATATAATATTATTATATATATATATTAATACTATATATTAATAAATTACTTCTTTTGAAGTCGTTCTTTTTTTTTATATGAGGAACAGGTAGTATATTCTGATCATTTCTCCTTTTTCACGCCAGATGCCTGACGCATTTAAAACATCCTGAAATCCGAAATTAAAAAAAGTTAACGAGAATGAATTTTGTCTATCTGTTTAACGTGTAATTCAGCAAACTCTATCGCTTAATCTTATAATATATATATATATATATATAATATATATATATATATAATATATATAAATTTAATTAATTATATATAAATATATATATATATATATATATATATATATATATATAATATATATATATATCTATGTATATCCGGTTTTGGTGATTTTTTTTGATTTTTAAAAAAATCAAAAAAACTCAAAAATTAATGATTTTTTTGATTTTTGATTTTGTTTAGGCACAAATTGCCTTTTAAATTTATTATTATATTATAAAATTAGTAAATAATGCTCTAATTATTATCTAATTAATAATTAGGTAAGTAATAATTGAATAATTTAGTTTATCATGTTAGTTAAAGTTATTTAAAGCTATCTCTGTGGTAATCATCTTGAGTAATCTTAATTTATTTAATTTCTTATATTTGAAAGTTTTTATACTCTGACCAAAAGATTACTCATTAAGATAGATGAATATATTTATATTAATGCAGTGATAACTAGGAATAATATTATGATTTAGAAAAAAAATTTGCCTAAAAAATAAAAAATCAATGATTTTTTTGATTTTCTGTGATTTATTTCAGGCACAAATTTGCTTTTTAATTTATATTTTGTAAAATTAGTAAAATGATCCCAATATATTACCTAATAATAATAACGCTTAGTTATAGTAAATTTTATTAGCTTTAATTTAATTCAGTTTATTTTGATTAATATAATACTGTATAAATTGAGTAATCCTAATTTATTTATCTTTATGGGAAAAATGATTGTAAGCTCACATTGAATTGAATTTGCTTTTATTATATAGATGAAATACATATACTTATCATTAATCGGTACAAAACCAGTCTTAAATTTGTATAATTAAAAATATTATGCCTAAATAAAAAAAAAATAAAAAAATAATTATTGAAAATTTTTTTTTTATTTTTTTATGTTCTTAATTTTTTCAGGCACAATTTGCCTTTTTAATTATTATTTTCATATAATTAGGTAATAATCTAATTATTACTAATTAATAATAATTAGTAATTATAATTATTATTTAGTTTACTTAAGTTGATTTAAATTATATAGCCTTTTAATTTATACTTTTGTATATATTGAGATAATCTAATTTTATTTTTTTTCTTCGAGTTGAACAACTTAGTTTCGAATCCTACATTGATAGTGTTTGCTTTTTATTATAGATTCACAATAATACCACACATCAATTAAGGTGATACTACTAACTCTTACATTTTTCTTCCAAATTTGCCAATAATTTTAAAAAATTAACACTCAAGATTTTTTATTTTGCTTTGATTTTTTTTAATGCACAAATTGCATTTGGAAATAGCAGATAAAATTAGTTAATATTTCTAACTATTACTAATTTATTATAAGTTTAGTAAGTATAATATTATTGTCATAAGTTATTTTAAATTATATAAATATATGTATATTCTGAGTAATCTAATTTTATTTATTTCTTATTGAAACGATGTAGCTCTACAATGATGAGGTTGGTTTAATAAACTTGTGAATCGTAAGGAAATTAAATAATGAACCTAGTAATAATTGATTAATTTAGAAAAAAAATCTTGCCTAAAAAAAATCATGATTTTTTCTATAAAAATCATTGATTAATCAATTGATTAAATAATTGTGATTGTAATCAATGCCAAAACGCTGGACTATATTATATATACTATATATATATTATATATATTAAATATAATATATATAGTAATTATATATATATGATATATATATATATATTAATAATATATATATATATATATATATATATATATCTCTATATTATAATATATATTATATAATATATATATATATATTATATATAATATATATATATATATATATATATATTATACTATATATATATATCATAAATATAATATATTATATATATCAATAAGTATTAATATATTATATATATATATATATAATAATATACTATATATAGATATATTATAATATAGGAAGGTGGCTGGTGCAAGACTTAAATCGTTGGTGAAATGCAAAGGGACTAAAGTCTTGAGTGTGCTAGGTCTTATCATGAAGGGCTAATGTTGTTAAACCTGTGTTTGTATGGATAGGTGAGGCTATAGTCTGGAATAAGAAGTATAGATTAAAAGTTCAATGTGTTCAGATGGACATACTTTGGGGTGTCTAGTGTGGAGAAGCAATTGAGTAAAGAGAGGATTGAAACGTAAGTTAGAGAGGGTGTGTAGTGAGAAAGGGGTAAAGATAGAGAATAAATGAAAGTATGTTGGATGGTTTGGTCATCGTGGACGGTGACAGCTGATATCTTGGTTGGTTAACGCGGATGGTATAGTGGTGAGTGGTTGGGTAACCGACCGGGCGTTGGGAGAGCGCGAGCGAAGGTTGAGTCTGTGAAACTGAATGTTCTAAGGAGAGAAAGTGTGAGTTGTGAGCAGAGCGAGAAATAATAGGGCATCGATAGCGAGAGAATGGCCGAGGGTTTACTGTTATGGGGGCATGGCTTAGCCCACCTGGGCCGGGGACTGGAATCCTTACATTGAGATTAGCATCAGTGAGGGTCCGTCGGTCCCAATATGCTCTAGGGGTGGATTTTCTGTCTGTGAAGAGCTCTCACTAATTAATGGTACCAGAGGGGCGTAAGGCTGGGCTTTTCTTTTCGACGGTTTGCTCATTCTCCTATCTGCTTTTCTTTTCGATGCTGCTACACGCACTTACCCCAATTGGGGCAAGAGAAGGTGAAGAAAGAAGAAAGAAATATATATAATATATAATATATATATATATATTATATATATATAAATTATATATATAGATATAGATTATTATATATATATATATATATAACTACATATAAACGTCATATATATATATATTATATATATATACTATATAATACCCAAATATTCATTATCATAATATATATTATATATATATTATATAATCTAATATAGTATATATTATATTTAATATATTATATATAATTATATATATATAATATAAATATATTATATATCATATATGATGTAAAGTTATATTATATATAATATATATAACTATATACTTAATATATATATATTTATATACTATATAATATTATATTAATATATATAACTATATATAATATATATATATATGATATATTTATTATATATAATATATATATATAATATATATATATAATTATAGATATTATATATATATATATATATACAGGTGTCATGCACTTGAAAAGTTTGAACTTTTTGATTTCCCTGACATGTCCTGACCAAATCCGCAAATTTTCCTGACCAGCGTGTTCGTTAATTTTATGGCGTATAAAATTTATTATCATTATGCACGCTTATACTAGTTAACTTTAATTATTGAAGTTTCTTTAGAAAGCTGTTCAATCACATGGATGAATTTAACAAAAATATTATTTTTTTTTTTAGGTAAAAAACGCCTATACCATAGCCATCCAACGCACTCCTTTTATTTTTCCAAAAGTAAACAGTGTTTATTTACACAAAAAGAAAATAAATTAAAAGGTTATGAAAATCCACTGTGATCACAACAGTTCTAAATGGGGAGATTTAGTTAACTTATTTCTGCTCAAGCATCTGAATTTTTGATTTATTGGCGTTTCTCTGCAGAAGCTTTTCAGTTCTTAAGCAGTTCTTTCTTGCTCTTAGCTTTATAGATCTGTATGGGAATAATTTTCTTTTTTTCAACCTTTTTTTCGTCTCTTCTTTGTTGGTTCTGTTTTGAGCCTTGTGAGGAATGTTCTTCATATCCTCCTATGTGCAGCTCTTACATTTGTCAAACCGTTTTCTTTGTAGGTGATAAGAAACTTTAATGAAGTACTTTCATGAGACTCTTATAGCATTGTGATACTGGTTTTCTTTGTAGGAGTCAGACTAGAGTTCTTGTTCAGATTGCTCCACTAAATTGCTTAATTTTATAGAAAACCCTCTGGCGCATTTCCATGCAAAAATATGCAGTCTAATTTAATAATTTGCCACAATTCTACATAAAATTGATTCCCAGGTACTATAGAAGAAAACTAATGAAGTCTCTTAAAAAGACAGTCACCGTCCAAAAATATTTTGAATGTTTAATTCAGGGTAAATGAGCTTCACTGCAATGAGTGTTTGTGGTTTGCTTCTAGAAAAGGGAGCAAGGTACATGGTTTAAGTCAATATTTATCGATTTCATCGGCCCTAATTTTAAGAGTTAGGCTACGCAGACTTCTGGAAACACTTAATTTAAATTGTTTCCCCATGAATCATGCGCACGAGTTTTAAGACTTTTATCCTCCACCCACCTTCATATGCCAAGATTTCAGATTTGTACATCAATGCTTTAAAGAAAAGATGAAACTGATGTAAACTGGTTTTGGTTGGTTATTAGTAGAACACTCAGGGGTCATTTACAATACGTGGTTATGATTAGAAGTTTTGATGGATGGCAAATATATTTGTAGTGCCCACTTTCCACTTAATATATGTTATTATTAGAACAGTAAGAAAAAAGTTTTTCATCATTGTTTTTATTTTATCTGAGTTTTTAATTAAAGTTCAAAGTGACGTTGTCCACCTCTTGGAATGTGAACTTCGGCTGGCAGTCCCATGTTGGATAGATCACGTAGTTCTTTTTACATACTTTTACACAGTATGCCTTGAACTATCAGGTCCTTTACCCAAAAACCTGATAAACTGTGGGTTCAGGGTTTGACGTCAACACTGGTCGGTTAAAAGTTATTTTTTTGTTTGAAGTCAATGTCTTATACAATATAAAAATAGTCTCAACTGCACAAAATATCGCAAAATCAGTTAGCATCCGCAAACGTTTACCTCCTCCGAATTTCAAAAAGATAATTAAACAGATTAAAATAACATAAGTCATACAGTCACTAAAAACACATTCATTATACCAATCACCTCATATCGAAGGTGAAGCTTGGGACAACCTCTAGAACGAATGAGGAATAGAATAGTAGGTAATAGTGAACCTAAAAATAAACAAGAAACATGATAGAATAGATTATTATGGAATGTCATTCCTCGTCCATACTTTTCCTATTCCACTTATAAATACATTCTTATTCAGCATTTATCAGTAAGGAAAAAGAAAAATTACCCCATATAGAGCTCCCAACCTTTAAAGGAGAATCAGAGAATTTTGAAAAATTTCTGACTGGATAAAATATTTAACTTTCAGCATATCTTAAAACGTTTTCCCTGATTAAGTATTGTTTCTCATTTGTCCTCATTTGTTTCCTGCATTGCAGAAGTGTGAACCTTGATTTATATAATATTATAATATATATTATAAATATAATATAATAATATATATATATATCTATATATATGTATTATATATATATATATATATATAATATATTAGTTTGAATCGATACCAAAATTTAGTATGAACAATACAAGTACCGCACAAATTTTTTCAAACCGATATTGAAAATTATGACGAACTCAATACAATACTTTTATCCTACAATATGGCCTGATAGTAATATATGATATTATATATATATATATACTATATAGAGTATCACAATTATATTTATTATAGATAATTATTATAATATATCTATATTATATTAATATTATATATTATATTTATTAGAATATATTTTTTTTTTTTTTTTTTTTTTTTTTTGTGAGTCAGTTACAAGGACCACCAATGCTCACAAAGGGCCCCTGGGTTGAAAAAATCAATGAATGGGCGAGTCCTGGAGCATTAGCATATTTCAAACGTCAAAAAGATTTAAATAGAAAAATTATTCAGTCAATAAAATAAAAAACTAAACAAAAAGTAATCAATGTGCATTATAAAGTCTTAGTAGTACGTAGAAAATCAAATATTCTGAAGAATATTGCCTACACTTCTTTTTTGCTTGAGACAGAGTTAGTCTACTAAAGGTGGTGAAGAGTTCGGATAAGATATGGGAAATCTTTTGAAGGTTTATGGACGTAAAGTAAGGAAGAATGACGGGCGGCCGTAAGAGTCCTAGTTGGGAACAATCAATGAAGATAGTGGCGAACAGATGGGTATGTGATTCTTCTGACAAAATTGCAAATGGAGGGGGGTTCCGTAACATATGGTGACTGTGAGTGATATTCAGTGTGCCAATACGGAGGCGGCAAGTACCACCTCATGTAAGCGCTTTCGTCTGCAGGAAGACCCCTCACCAAGTTCGGTTTCATATTATATTTCTAAGTTTCGCTCTCTCTGATATTCCGTCCACGTTCTTGCAATAGAGATCGAAAACCTTGTGGAGAGCAGGATAGTAATCAGTTGATGTGAAGGACTTGTCGAATGGCATCCGGGAGGTACCTGAACAACCGAAAAGAGAGGTGGCCATTTTGGCCCTCTTTGTCAGCGATTTCATTGCAGTTACCCCTACATGAAAGGGGTTAACATAAAATAATTTGTTTATTACGGGAATGGAGCAGCCGAGAATTGCTGCACAGCAGATACAATTGTGTTTTTAGCGCTTGGAGGGAGCTGAGCGAATTGAATAAATGATATAAGTTATTGATCTTGGTTAAGGATTAAAATTCGAGAAAGCGCATATTATAGCCATTATTCTGCTGTGAAAATTGTAAGCATGAGGGGGAGGGTGATGGAGAGGTTGCGATCAGGAAGACAGCAGATGTACCCACACTGTTCCCAGTTTTAGAGCCATCAGTTAATACTGGAGTAAACTTATCAGTGAACTGTGAAATGAGACAGGGAATGATAACTTTAAAAAGGCAGTGGGGTGGCTAGATTTGGAGAGTACAGTCACAAGCAAGCAATGGTTGGAGCGGGGAATAACCAATGGTTGTGTATCTTCATCGTATGAGGAAGGACACACATTATTAAGGAAATTAAGGATTTAAAAAGGACTTAAAAGTGTTCGCAAATGGCCAGTAATTAGAATTCTGAGGCACCTCCTGCAGAAATCGGTGTCAGAGCAGACGGTATTGGGGTTTGAAAACGAAGATAAATTGTACACATGATGTATTCTCTTCGAAGAGAGAGTGGCATCATATTGGCTTCAACTTCAAGGTTACCCGAGGGGACGATGGAGGCTCAAGTGGACAAGTAACAGATCGCCCTAGTTTTTGTATTGGGATCTAACAGAGTGCAGTAGAGTAGGGAGGCTGACCAATATATCTACCCGCATAGTCAAGCTTCATCGAACCTAAGGGCGATATATAGACGTAAAGGGACATTGCGATCAGCGGCCAAGATTGAGCGAAATGTACGTGATAAGCAAGCGCGCGAATGACTAAGTTGTTTTTCAGGTGTAATTATGTGGGCATATTGTAGTGGTATCTAGGAATGAGTTAGAATTAGACTGTGAAATAACAGGATAGGAGAGACCATAAAAGTGTTAGTTCGCTGGAAGAAGGTGGAAGGTTCTTTTCCCCTTTTTCTTTAAAAGTACTGCTGAGTTTTGTGGGAGAAATGGAGGCATGGGAGCTAGCCATTGTGAAAATATTTTCTATTAGCAGTCTGAAGTTTTCGTGTCGAGAAAGGGCAGCTGGCACCGCTATGTATAGATTGCAAGGTTATCGACATAGAGAAAAAATGACAGGCCCCTGGAATAGAAAGGTAACAATATTTAAATCCTAGAGCAATGTAGTATACTTAAGGAACAACTACACTGCGGAAACGCCTTCGATCCAGAGTAAAGAGTGATGCGTGACAGAATAGAAGAGCACAAACATGGATAGATCTGTTTGACAGAAGGCATTTTTAAAAAGAGGGAGCTGTGCCCTCTGAGGCCAGGTAAGTGTAGAATGAAGCTGTGGAGAACTATTTTTCATGTGAAAACGTAAAGCTTTTTCAAGGTCGAGGTAAAAAAGCCAGACCCATTTTATTAGAGGAGAAAGCCTCACGGATGCCATGGTTCAGCCGATAAAGAGATTCCTGCGTGAAGTGATGATTTCTGAGCCCAAATTGATAGTTGGAAATAGTGTGTAAGTTCACCAAAGATGGCAGAAGACGATTAGCCACCATCTTTTCCTTCAGCTTACAGGTGTTGCAGGTAAGCGAGATGGGATGTTGGTTGTTTGCAATAGTAAGGTAAATAAATTGGTATGGTATATGCTGCCAGCGAAACTAAGGAAAGATCCCTTCCACTCAGATTCGATTATACAAAGAGAGGAGAAAACCTGAAGCAGTGACATAGAGATGTCATATCAGTTGGTACCAGATACCCTCTGTCTCAGGTACTTTATCCTTGTAAATGTGTAGGTAGGGCCTATTGAAATTCCTCCTTCGTTAACAATCGATTGTATAAGGGATCCTCTCCAGGAAGGACAAAAAAGTCCGGTGGTTTCGTACGATAGCTGATCGACCGGAAAGGTTCACGGTACCGAGAATCACTGGAGTAAGTAGCAAAATGGTATCCCGACTCATCAACAACTATGCCCGTGGCGGAAATGATTTCACGAGGTTGTTGACCGTAGGTGATGATCGTAGGAGGATCCCTGTAGTGCTTGTGAGAAATTTTACGTTCAACTCCATACACTGAAGATAATGGTGTAGAAAAGTTGACCGTGGAAACGTAACTTTTAAAATAGTTTCATATTAATCCTTTTTATATAGCAAGATTGAGCAGCAGCGGCCTTAAAGAGAATCAAATTAAACTGGGTAGGTATACTCTTGCATTTCTGCATAATCTACGCTTTGCACGATTTGTCAGAGCGTATTCTACTTTCCAAGATGGCGTTTCTGAACGATGACCCACAGAAGAGCGAGGGATATGGGTCTTTTCTACATCCAGATCAACATTCTTAAAATAAGTTAATGCATCCGCAGGGAAAGGAAAGAAGTCTTGTGGCCGGAAGACAGGGAACGTATGTCTCCCCTCGAAAGGAGGACCAATCTACCCTGTCATAATGAAAACTGGTATAAGGCGTTTGTGAGTAGTCAGAGAAAAGAAATATAATGATTATAGGTAATAGTCACTTCTACAGAGGAAAGATAAACTGTTCCACCAGAATCTGTCAATATTCGATTGAGAGCACATTGAGATATCCACACAGGAGTAAGTACAAGTGTCGAAACATTCGAACGTTATTAGGCCTGTGTTGTGATACTCCCAAAAAAGTTCTGTATAATACCTAATAGTCAATCTTCATTTGGTAACGAGACGGAGTCACCTCATAATGGATGAGGAATGTTTAAATCCCTTAAAAACCAACAAATGTGGAGGGTTGTTTCAAAACATCTCTAAAAGATCTTCTTTCCTGTAGATGCAGCTACGGGCATGGTATGCTGAACACAAGGTAAACGGGAAGTCGAGGTGGACACGAGCAGCTACCTCGTGCAACTGAGTTGGAATGAGAATATGTGCGAATGGGATCGATTCGTGGAAGAGAATTGAAGCATCACACCTTTCATTAGCACAATGATTTTGGGAAGCAAGGGGCAAACTGTATTTGGACTGTTGCATAGAAAGTATAGAAACTATTAGAATTCTGGTAAGTCATAAGATATTTATATAATAGAATCTATAAAGTACCAAAACGTGTTATCAGTATATCTACTAGACAATAGTGATTCTATATAAGTGGCGGTTTTAATATTAAACAGTGAGCCTAGAAATTAATAGATAAATATATAAGGAATGTAACGGAAGGGTGAGCAGAGTGGTATTCTGAAGTGTTAAGCTTTCAAATATATGAGAAGAATTAAATGGTCAGTACATAATAAAAAAAAAACTACTATAATTATGCACGATGGTTCATGAGAATCATGTTAATTTATTAAACAGAGATTGAATGATTTGGTGTTATATGGTTTAAAGCGGATTACGTAGTAGGTGTTTGAAATTGGAGAAAGCAGACTATTGACCAAGAGCAGATTGAAATTTAGTGCCATATTTTTGATACATAATAATAAAAATATTCAATGATATATACATAATTATTTAATCGAAAACGTATTTATAATTGACTACCTTCAAAGAAAAACTTGACTTATGACATAAATCAAAATTTTAATCATTAAGAAATTTTATTCTCGTAAATGTGTTTAAAATGTTCATATATATTTCACTTATTGATAAATCATTAGATTTAAATGAATAAAATTTGAAAAACAAATAAATTAATTAAAAAAATAATAATAATATATATAAAATATTATAGAAGTCGAAGTAACTCTTAGGTTTTCGCAAGCAAAATGTTGCTTCAGTTTAATGTTTTATCTACTAATTAAAAAGTGAAAGTCTTATGTAAATACATAATAAAGGTGAAACCAAGCCATTGGGCGCCGGAGACTGAGGGGGGAGGGACAAAGTAAGTGATGCCAGGCCATCTTGTCCCAGCCCCCTTGAGAGGAATTATCAATAGCTTTTTCTGCCCTCACGCTGAAGGGATCAAAAATCTTCACAGAGAGCTCTTATTTGTCACTCTATTGCTCGGAACAAAAAGCTTATATTCATCATTATATGATATTATAATTATTATATTGAGGGGTTAGTTATAGAGGGTATAGGAGTTTACTTAACCTAGCCCCTCCCACTAATATCAGGGTATAGTTAAATTAGAAAAAAACGTACCTATATACTATATATACTATAAACCTACTATAAGTTAAGTTTAATACTAATTATATATATACTACTGTAATTATTAATACAAATATTAAGGATCGAAGCCAATTACATTAATCAATCATAACATGAATATTGCAATATAGAGTGATTAATTAACCTTATAATACAACTATTATAAAATATATATATTTATATATTAAATTATATTAATAATATATAATTTAATATATAATATATCCCTATATACTATATATATATATATATATATAAAATATGATATTCTATAAAGTATTTTTTACATTAATGTTCTTTACTATTGAAAAAAATTAATAAATTCCACCTATAATAATTATTATAAGAATTTTTACATATTTTTATATTAATAATTTTATAATCTTTTATTTATTTATTACTGTTTATATCAATCCCACAGTATAACATTCTCTGCTCAGAAAATGTTGAACGAGATGAAACTTATATAATTTATACATAGTGATTAAAATAAAAAATTGATATTCCTTTTCGTACTTATTTAACTATTAGTTAAGTCTAGATTATTGTAGGAGAATCATCTTACCAGTTCGTTTCCTTTTAATTTCCATAATAATTAATTCTTCCCATTATCTGTTTAATATTTAATATATCTAATTTTTATTTATTAATTTTTATATTTTAAATTAATATTTATATTTATTAATTAACATATATTATATATTATTATACTGTATTCTTTAGTATAGTTTAATAAAATATATTTTTTAATTATATTATTTTTAACTAAATTTATAGCTTGACCCGTAAATAATATAAAATTTATTGAGTACCAAGGTATTCCTGATTACTCCACAGAGAGGAAATAAATGCTGTATATTAACGTATCCATATTATAGAGAATAATGCGTTATAACACGTTTGTTTGATCCACCAAAAAGATTGTTTTATTACAAAAGTAGCGAATATCACTAAAGTATGACATTATATTAATATTATATTAAGATATAATGACTATTTCATTTCTTTGTTATTTGTATTAATGTATATTACTTAAGTGTTACTTATTTAGCTTTATTTCAATATGATATTTATAGTTACTTGAGATATCCAGAGGACCACACAATTATTTGTTCGGTTGAATATAAACAAATATTATTCTAGATTAGCATTATTAATAACTTAATAAATATAACCCTCTTGTAAGACTAACTAGCTAGCACTCAAGTACTATGTACTTATTGCTATACCTCATATCGATATAATTGTACACAGTTTCACCTTCCTGACATTCCACAACTTTCATTATACATATCTAGCATCACATCCGTATCACCTATTTATCATCACCAACTATGTAATTATACTAATATAATAATTTTATACATTAATACCAGTACTAAAGTTCCAGCTTCTACTATTATCATATTATAATTAAGCTATAACTTCACTACACCTCGATATGGAACTAAGTACATTCAATCACACCATAACCCTTAACTCATTTATTCATACAGTTTAATACTTTCAATGTAAACATCTCTCTATATATACAACATTCTAGCAATCTCCTACCATCCTCTTACAATAACTCTCTCAGTATTCAGTCACAACACAATAACACAAAATCATAATCAGAACAATGAAGGAAAGTATTAGTATTATAGCATTCTTCATTAACACTACTCTACTCAATTCTATAATATTATAGTCTATATCTTATTACATTTAATATAATATACCGAGCATTTTAGGTGGAATCGAGTCGAGTAGTCGATATTCGGAAGAGACCCGGGTGAAGTCGAGTAAATATTTTTGTAAAGAGAAGTGGCATATCGTGAAGTCGAGGTGTTCAGAGTCTTAGAGTGTATTTTCAGAGTCGAGGAAGTTAGGAATTTTATGAAAGAGGGTGTTAGAGTATTGAGTATTCACGGAATATTACTGAGGTAAATAATTATTGAAAACGAGATCTATCACAATCAAACCTGGATATTCTAATGCACCAATCGAATACCACTGCATACCCATCTACCCTTCTTATAATTTATTTTATAATCAAACTAACCCATAATACATTACAAATTGAGATACCAGAAGAACATTAGCACCTATCCCTTATGCCATGATCTGACCTAACTACTTAACTAGTCAATATCTTAAATATTATGCATTAAAATATATACAAATACACTTATTAACTCAATTTATATATCTTACATACACTAGTATAATATAAGTTAATATATATTAATACTTTATTAAACTATCATCATAATTATTATAAACTTTATAATTCGCATTCACAGAATATAAAAAGCTTATCCACACTACAATATATATCTAAATTAAACTTGACTCATAGAGAGTCTATTAATCCGTATTTAATATTACATATTATATTATTTTAACTCTCAGAATGATTTTGCAATACAAAAAAAAAACAGTATAATACATATATTATTTTCTAACGCTTACCCTTAATCCATGTACTCCTTCAAATCAATTTTTTCTAAATTATTTCAAAGGAGTATTGGAATTCAAACACCGTATATACTACTAACCACTATCTATAATATACCAATAATCCTTAATTAATTTACGTTCATTATATAATACACAATTCACCATATAACTCTACGAGTAGTTCATCATACGATGTCATACTCATACATTATATTTCTAGACCAAAATATTAGAGTATAATATATATATTTCATCCATACTTAACACTATTAAATTAAGAGAACACTAATTTTACCTATAAATTCCTAATAGATTATTATTAACTACCTAAATGACTATCATATAGTAAAGCACCTTCATATAAGAGGATATCTGAGATTATACTGTTTCTTACTATTTTTCATCTATATATTTAAATCACCTATCGAACATTAATGCTCTCACATATAAAAATAATTATTGTTTAGCGTAGTTCTAACGAGAGACTTACATTACGTAGATCTACTAGATACAACCAATAATCCTCGCTCATTCCGAGCTGCACAATTGTATATTTAAATACGTAAGTTACACTAGAGTATATTCTCTATACCATTCTGAGCAAGTAATTTATCAATTTATTTCACAATCATTTCTCACATAATTGCTTAATTGCAGGATCGGGAGGCGACATAGTTTATCAATATTAATATAAAATAAGTGCATAAAAAAACATCATCATAACTTTGAATGTGCTTCATATACGGAAATTATAAAGGATAAATTAATATCACGTAATGCATTACTTAGTAGTATAATTTACCTATTATTAGCAACTCAATGCAAAACCTTCGACTAGAGCATTTAATTGGAGCCAAATGTGTTATTCACAGAGTGTTCGATATGTGCCTAGTAGTTTAACACTCTACGACTATCTAGTTTTATATAAGGTTTCATAGCATGCTACCTCATTCAGTTAATATAGAAGTATACTCGTATATCACTCATACACCAGAATAGCATTAATTAGTACTAATATCACATGAGAATGGAGAGTCACACATTAGATACATTTATATTAATATACAGTGAGTATTTAATAACTAGTATACCTAGAATAACTTAACATCTATGTGTACTGATTAAATAATTAATTATTTAATCAATTATTTAGAGGCTATACTATCATATATATATATTATAAAATATATATAATAATATTATATATATATATGATAAAATTTATTAAATTGTTATAATTTATTTGATTTTTTGAGAGAGATTATTCATGATATGATCATATATAGAATACATCACTATATATCCTAGTTCCCCGCTCACCTAATATATATAATAATATATGATTATAATCATTCCCTAAAATTAATATAGATATAGTAAATATAATTATAATTTTATAAATTATATTTATAATATATTTAAATATAATATAATATATAACTTAATATTAATATATATATGATATCGATATATATATATTAATATATATATAAAATTATAATTATTATATATAAATTAATATTAATTATATTATTAATTTAATATAAATATATATATAATAATATAAGTAATATACTATATTAATATTACATTTAATTAATTATTTATAATAAAACAGAATATATATTCTTAGAAATTATATATATTATTATATATATATTAATATATAATATATAAGTATACAATGAATATATATATATATTATATATATATATAATATAATAATTAATTATAAATATAATGGAATTAATTTTATTTTAGATCAAATTTATGATTCATGAAGTAGGTTTTATGTTACATAATATTTGTGTCATAGTCAAACACAATATTCAGAGATATACATTTCACCAAGTTATAAGAAGAGAGAACTACTATGGGGTTATTTATCATCGGACAATTAAAGAACTATAGAAAATACAGATTACACGGAGACTCATAGAGTCAGAGCTGAGCTCTCATAGAGTAATATAATTAGGTGATATTTGTATAAATATATGTATAGTAGCTGTACCCTACAAATACCCTCAGAATATTAATATATGAATGCAGCGATATTATATGTTTGTCTTATGGAGTATAGGAAACAGTGAGAACGTATAAGAAATAAACCACACGAGAAAGAACTGTTAATTATGTTCATCGAATACAACAATACTGCCTGATTTAGTGGATACTAATATACTTATCATCATCATGAATCTTATCTTTAAAATATCATATGGGGTCATAAATTGTGTTAAAGGGGTAATGATTGATTTTGAAAGTGAGATAAAAAATAGGAAATCAGAATGTATATTTCGTTTTAGTTATATATATAGTACATAATATGGATTATAATAGACAGATTTTTTATATAATACTATAGTCACAAATTTAAACATCACGTCGAATCATGATTATTACGAATCAAAATAGGAGTTTCAATTTGAGACAGTTTTAACTTTATGAGGAACATTGAAGTATGTGATCCTGAGTATAATTATTATTTTTTAACTTATAATATAGAAATATGAAAACTACTTCATAGTAATTTTTTTTCTCCTATTTTGCTCAGCAATGAGCTCAGTGACCTTACAAATTGTAAATAATATATAGGTCTAAACTAATATGCCTAACCTAGGATTCAGGATTAATAATATATAAATGTTACTATATCTAAAAAATAAATACATAACTTGAATTATAATTATTAAGTATATAAAAAATTTATAGTCTATATATTATATAATAGCATATCTATGAATATAACCTTTCTTATCTCGACAATATATTAGTCACACAACCGAGCGTGTATACAATAATGTATTCAAATAGTAACTAGGAAACAAACTGTATTATCAAATTTATATTAATTATATATACGTTTTCGATAGATGATATAACATTTTTTTTTAATATATTAAATTAGCAATATATCCTTATAATACTTACATTGGTACAGTTCGATTGATTTGCATGTTGGACATTACAAATGATTTTTTATTACAGAGTAAGGAATTGAGAAACATATATACCTAGCGTGATAACTAATATATACACACTTTATGAACCCATACTAAGTCGTTATTATTATATTTTGAATTATGTCATATATAGGTTAATTATTTAACCACATCCTCACACTCATCTCTTATAACTATATTTTTAATGACTCTAATATATTAAAAAAAGTCTGTTTAATATTTAAGATTGCTATATAGCAGAGTATACCAGTAAAGCTAGCTATATATAGTGATTTTATAGTTAAAATCTGTATTAATACTAAAAGGCGCTGCATTAACAGATAACTTTCTATATTTTAGATTAATAGATTATATATCACGAAACCAATTAAACATTTACTACATATATTAATATTATTATAGCAGAGTTCGATAATAATATAATATTTCTTCATTACTTATAGCATATTATATCAAACGCACAACATTTAGAAATATGCTATCTAATAAATTAAATATCTCAAGGCATTTTGAATCATATTTATAACATCATATTAATAACATATCGAATAAACCCATAAAAATCATTATGAATTATTAGACATATATATATAGATAATAAATATAATAGAGATCGAGAGAGAGAGAGACTACCTGAACATAGACTAAAGCCCAGCATCCACTAATATATATATATACATATAATATTAATATATCATCACTATAAGAATTTTGAATCTATATGAATTTGCTCAGCCTATAATCAACCTACTTATAATAGTGTAATTTATAATACAATTACGTATCCGTAGCAAAAGTATAGAGCACCAATTAATTAGTACATATATCTATATTTTATTAACTTTAGAAGTTGACATAGAATCAGTACCGTAGGTAGCGAGTAATGCAATGTGATTGAAGTTAGTAGAATGCAGCGTATGATGAGTGTAAATAGAGATATACAGGGTTGATACGGTAACCTGTGGTTAGATTATATAATGAGTGTACCGTAAAATATAGATATAATTAACATTAACATGATTTCTAATAACCTCAAGTTGTGACATACATAAATACTTATAGACAATTAAAGATAAGTAGGATGAATGAAGTAAAACAGCAGGTTCACTATAGATGTAAGTGAATAGATTGAGTCATTTATTGTATTTTGTATGCTAGGTGAGCGTATATCAGTTGCGGTGCGGTACGTGAGAGAGAGATAATAGAGTATTATGCGTAGATGCTTTATATGTAAGCAATACTTATATACCTGGCTGACTATATATGGTTACAATAAATACTGTATAATAACCTGTTTATAGACTATTTAAATACAATATCAAATGTATTAATATAATCGTATAATAAAATATTTATTTTGATCAATAATTATATATAGAATATAAGAAATTATATTTTATAATGAGTTTAGCAGAATAATCTAAGTTTTCAAGCTCTAATTATATCATACGAGAGAGAGATCATGTACATTATCGAGAGAGAAGATAGAAGGAGAGAAGATTAAGTATGTGATATAAGAAGCATTGGCACAAAGAGCAGTAGAGAGAGAGAGCATACCTCAGGCAGTAGAGCGATCCCTGGTCATGACGAGAGAGCAGAAGTACAGAGCACGAGACTAGTAACTATACGAGATGAAGTAGGTAGATAAGTAATTGGCAGACTTATGAGAAGACTGTACGAGAGTAGAACAAACTAGAAATAATAGAATATTAGTTATTTTGAGCCATAAAAAGAAGAGGAGTAGTCAGTAATTGTTTAGAGGAGCAACAAATTGTAAACGAGTAGTCTCTTTATTATTTAATGAGAGTACAGGGAGAAGGACCACCAATTAATGTGTGAGGAAATGAGTATATGGGACTAAGGAGTATAAGTCACCGATTTAAGTACAGCCCAAACCAACGTCAATAAAAGATAAGATAGAGAACAATATTAAATTATTCGATGTAAGCAGGCGGACAAATGTATATTGTTGACCATATTCCTGAGTAAGAGAAGAATAAGAATATCTCAAGATATAATAGGAGATTACCAGTCTTATTTTAGAGAGAGAGCCTATGATAGAAGACGAGGAGAGAGAATAGTAGTAAGAAGAGAGATAGAGTGACAAGAGTAATGTAATGTATTACGAGGGAGTAGAGGATATAGTAACGATATCGTTTAATCGAGAATAGATAGGAAGCAGAGATACTAGAATTACGTTATTTCTGAATGAGTTTAATCAATTTTTTTAAAAAACAAGATATTATTTTCTTTGAGAATATTCTCACGTATCAAGCTTCTATATCACAGTAAATCTATATAAATTATCTAATTATTATGTAGTCCTCAGAAATGTTAATTACACTTTGATAATATGACAGTATAGGATAGGGCTGATATAGTATATAGAATATTATGAACGGATAAGAAGAGCACGAAAATAGAAAGATAGCAAAGATAATAAGTGAATTAGAGTAATGAGTTGATAGAGTGTAAGATGAGATTTTTTGGAAAATGATTTAGTTGAGCACAGCAAGAGAGTAAGAAAAAATGAATAAAGGATGAGTAGAGAGTTTAAGAAGAGATAGAAGATAAGGAATAATACACAGTAGAGGACGAGAGAATTGTATTTCTATGCAATTAATTCACTTACAAAATCGATAAATAGACTATAATTATGTTATTACATTTGGTACGCGTAAGAGAGAACCCACCATCTGAACTGAGATATATAATATTATCATACTGCTGTTGAAGTCATTTCCGAAGCAGAAGAGAAATGTGCTGAGAAAGTATGGAGAGGAATGAGCAAATAGAATGAATAGCTGGAGATAAAAAGGAGAAGGAGAGCCAGACTGGAGACACAAGAAAAAGAGAGTAGCACAGCAGAGAGAACGATGAGAGTCACACGAGCAAACGATGAGTAACAAATATAGAGAGACGACACGTAGGGAAGAAGAGTAGCGAGGGTATATGGTGAAGAAGTAGTGCAATGAAAGAAGGCCATGCGCTGAGATATTATAGTCTTTTCTATATAGCTCACACATAAAATAATATATCGAGATTATAAAGGTTATAATTAATAGACTTTTATGCATCTTATAGTGTTTTAGGGCATATGATGACTCTCTAAACGATAGAGTTACCGCAATACAATAGATGATCTCTAATAATAAGAAAATTATCTCAATAAGATATACGGAATATATAGACTCACACACGTTGAAGGTAGAGACTGAGAATACAGATGAATGAAGTTTTATATTACGAGGAGCAACTACAGGTGGTCCTAGCAGGGATCACTTGAAGAACGTTGGTTGGACGAATCTACCTACTTTGCTAATACAGAGATAGGATCTTGGAGAGCGAGACTATATAATTAAAATATTTACTAAGAAAATATATGAGCATAAATGCTAAAATATCACATGCACATATGGATTCTTACTGTTACTTGTTAGATATTACGCTAGAGCTGATTTTCTATATTAAGAAAAAATCCATATTATTATTTTCGCATGAGGTGTAGGATGGTCTAATCGTATCATATAACTGCTTAGAAAATAAAAGATGTTATTATGAAGGGAAGGTCGAGATATATATTAATTCTTATTGACATTTAGAGATTTACTCTTGCTACCGAGATAGAGCGGATAGATATTAGTCAGGAGTGAGAGTGTATCTGAGCGTATCATACAGCTTTTGCTTTAAATGTATACATATTCAAAACCTATGCATTTAAAATAGAGAGACGCTATAGTTTAAGTTCCTAGTCAGCATTTAGTGAGCTACCACCGAGAACAAATAAAATCTAAAAACCGGAGATCTAAATAGTAATTATTATTTCATTAAATTATGTGTAGAATGAGTCAAATATCAAAAATGGACTAAAAAAAAATAAACTATTTTCAACTAAAATATTTAGAAAAAAAGAGATAGAATGAAATAAAGATAGTAAAATATGATTGAGGCAAATATGAATTATAAGTAGAATTAGCTATTTGTCTGAGTGTTATATCGAGAAAAAAGATTATAAATATGACTTATCGAGAACAGTAAACACTTTGTATATATCGGTATACGAACGTGCAAGAGTGAGATGCATAAAATATAATATATATCACTGTATAATTCATTATTTGAGCGCGGTGGCGGTGGCGTCGGATGCACGGGTTAGAGTGATAGCCGTACGCTGGCTGAGTCGAGAAGCCATTAACTATGGCAAGAGTAATACTACTAATGACTTATATCTCACATGGAGCTTTTGAGGCGGAGTATAATGAGTTATACATAAAAGTTAAAAAGTCGTAAGCACTGCTATTTTTCATTGATAGAGAGAATATATCATTTACTGAAGCTAGGGCTGGTCGAGTGGGAGAAAAATAGATTCACAGAATAATTCGTAATGTAACAATCATTAATTATTCAGCGATTATATTGAATAGTATAGACAGTATATGTATAGAGCTTTTAATTAGATCAAAAAAACATTCTAAAAAAATGTATAAATAATTAAAAAAATCGTGAGACACATCTATTTGGCGTCTAAAGATTAATAACTGGGCAACGCGAACTCATCAACAGGACTATTGAGTATAACATCTGCGCATCCGAGAAATGGCTAAATAAGAGAAAATCTATATAGTTCTAGTGCATAACATGATGACTCCGCGGTAATGAATGAACACAGAGTAAAAATCACTCAGGCGCATTTAGAGCATGTGGAGATAACTGCGTTGACCTAGAGGAATGGCTAAAGAGAGTGGAGCTCTGTAGTGAGAGCGTGCTTAGGCCGGGAGAGCGATGCTCGTGTATAGTGAGAAATGGAGCCAGCGATCATATAATTATCGACAGTTACTAGGTTGGCACGGTAGTGCGAGGTTGAAAAAATATCCAAATAATCTTCTCTATAGCGGAGTGTAGAGTCCGAGAAATAATTACCATTGATATGTTATGTATACGGAGTTAAAAATAGATAATGAAATATAGCAGCTTAGCTGCAATGTAGTATATAATAGAAGAGTGAAGAAGAAATATATATAATAATATATTATATATATTATGGGCGTGTGCTGTGCTAGTATGCGGGTGGCGTGTGCGGTGCTGTTGAGGCGGTATGAGTGAATGAAAAATGAATAATCTTGTGGTGCGGTATACGAAAATAACTTATTCTCTTGCAGGTGCAGGTGGGAAAAAAATTGACTTATTTTGTTTTAAAAAGGATGATGAAAATAAAAAAACTTGATATTCAAATTGCGGTTAGCGTGTGAAGCGGTGGCGGATGCAGTGTCAGGTTACCGGGCGAGAAAAAATATGACTGACTTGGCGGGTTAGCGTATGGAAGGTATTATATCAGTTAGCTATCTGAGTTAATCAAACACAGAGACCATACGCGATTGACTCAGAAATTTCAATGAGATTTGAGGTGGTTCTCTGGAAGCAGAGTCAAAATCTAAAATACTATAATCAATCTCAGAACTTTTTTAATATTCGCTCACTAGCATATAACACATATCACTGCAGATTACTAGACAATAATCTTTCGACACTCCTGTTCTCTCATAAATACATTGTTATACTGTTAATTACTTGTAGATAATGATTATATTTATAATTTTGTGTGTAACTTTATGCAAATTTTTTTGAATTATATTTTATTCTACTATATTTTCTTTTTTCTTTATGAAATATGATAAAGGTGTACCACAAATAAACACAGGTTAAAAAGTTACGTGCGTTAAATTTTGTTACACTTCTTGCATTATTATGAAGGGACTCACATCTTTACTAATTGTAATTACGTGTGAAAAGTGCTGTAATATTATGTTAAGCAGTATATCTGATACATCATCATGGAGGATATGATAATCAAGGTGATATAGGAACATTCAATTATTATCTTATTGAGTTGGATTGATTTATATTGGTATATAATCTACAGAGAAAAGAGTCTTTTGAACAGACAACGTCAATATGGCAAACAGCATAACCAAAAGAAATACCTTATCTTAATAAGCTAATATTTTGAGTGCTATAGAATATATCACTTTATATAATGTCGTATCAAATCAAAAAAAATCACTATTTCTAGAGTATGAGATTATGTTCGTATAGTACAACCTACATAATATATAATATATATATTGACCTAAGGTGGTATGAGGTATTTCTCCTTGTGTTAAAATAATCAAGCCAGTCATTAATATAACTTATATTTATATATAGTTAGAAACAGTATCAGAAACAGACTCTTCATGAATCCACAGATATTTATTATATTATACATATTATATCATTCTTATAATATTTATAGTATCCCTATTTCCCTATGAGATCATAATTATTATGGGTATATTAACGAGCGAATCACCGTTAACTTGTGAGTGATGCGTAATATTCAGCTCAGACAAAAATTTTATCTCAGATAATAAAGGAATAATATAAATTGTCGGAAAGAGGTCATAGAGAAACTCTTTTTTCTCCTTAACATCTCTCTGAAATATATCGCATGGAAGGTTGAGTGTACTATGAGTATAGGTAGAGGAAATAGTATTTATATGAGCAGATTACAAGCATACATATATAGTAAATTTCATATATTATATATAGTAAACATAATATACTATATACGTCACCAAACTAAAATAATAACATCGTATATGAACTTATTTAATAATGATAACCCACCTTAAGTCAACTTATTTAAAGTATATAAATTAATATCATTAATACTATATATGCATATGTAGTTCCTTAATTAGTCTGAGTCTATTGGTTTATATTATTATTTATTATATATATATATAAATATTATATATATCTATAGTTAACTATGCGAAAGTTAGTCCAGCTTCGATGTGTTACTCTCCCTTGGGGTTCATTTCAGTTTGTATCTCTCCAAATATTAATTGGGCGAAGTTGAGAAAGAAATTAGAGGTGGGTGGTTATCACAGGCACATATGGTCGCTAGAATGATGGGGAGATATGGAAACACAAGAGTGGAAGTGCGTGCCTCAAACTCATCAAATACATGAGTCCGGTGAGTATCATTGGTTTTGTCTGAAAAATGAATGTAATATCATGGAGGGACGAAGCATTTTAAAATCTACGTGAGAATAAGACGAGAGATGACGCGTGTGAAAGCAGATTTTGAAAGGTAAAAGTGAGAGAGAGTAGAAAGAGTATAAGGTTATATTATATCTCATCACACCATTAAACACATTATATTCGATTATACTTGACACACACTGAGATGGTAGATGTCACAAAGCTAGAAGACAGAAGTCATGCAAGTTTTATTAATAAATTGCGTATAATATATAAAAATATAATGAAAATATAATTATTTATAATATACACGGTATATCCGAAAATTAAAATAAAATATAAATTGAGAGAGTAGATAGAGATAATAAGGAGATAGATGAATAGTAAGTACGAGAAGAGTAAAAGTAGATAGAGAGTAATAGAGAGTAGTAGTAATGAAGAGAGAAGAGAGTAGATAGAGTAAGAGAGATAAGAGGAAGAATAGATAAAGAGAGTAGAGAGAGAATCTTAATTCTATTAGTACGTAATATGAAGGGGGATGTCATTAGTAACATGTTATTTTATTATAAATGTTAACTATATGTTAAATGTTTTTCTTTATTTTCTACTTTATATAAATAATTAATATTGATAAGAAAAATCTGTGAATCGGAGTGCAGAGGCTCATATTAAAAGAGTCTGAGTTATTGTATATAGGTGTTTGGTTTGTCCGACTATTTAATCACGTGGTTGTGGATGTAAAGGAACAAGGCCTTCGAGCGCCGCTATCTGTGCTACATGGACGTTATTTGTAATAACCTATTCACACGAGATGCTTCCACTGATATTCAACCCTAAGAAGAGTTTATTTTTGGAAATAGGATGTATCTTAGGATATTTTAACAGTTAAATTATTTATTTTATTTTATAGTTATTTATTTATTCATTATATCATTTATGGATCTGTCTTTTGAAGGTGGGAGAAAGGAATTGATAAGAGAGTAGATAGTATTATGCTAGGTTATTAAGATTGAAGTTTGGTGAAGTTCTCATTTAATTAATGAATAGAAATAGATGTAGATTAAACTTCGACGAAGATCGTAAGACGTGAATAGGATATAACAAGCTTCCGATGCTAACATGCCGAAGCAAAAACTAATATGAGAAGAAAAAAACAGAAAAAAAGAAGAAATCTTCTCCACTAAACAACAACTACACTAATATATCAATGGTTAGTGGTTGTTGGGAATCACTGGCATGACATCAAGCACAAGCAAAACGAAAAAAAAGTGGATTGCAAGCTACACACAGCATCTATCAACACAGAACATGTCATATACCTTATTATACATACTATAGAGATAAAAAATGTTGGAGTTACGTAGATCACAGAGGTTAATAGATAAGAAAGGTGAATAATAGTAGATAATAAAGAGGTTTATGAGTGGAGGAGGGAGTATATAGTATTGTGGCCACCGCGGCACAAGAGATTCGACAGCACACCTAAATTAGACTAGTATGCAAATTGAGGTATTATGTACATCGAGCGGTCCGGAGAAGCCTAGTAGGTGGATTTCTATGACATATTATTTCATTACAGTTGTATTACACCAGTTATACTGTTTGCAACAATTTTGAAAAACGAATACTTACCGTGGCACACGGAATCCTTATAACAAAGAGTAGCTGCGATGGGTCTAGTTGTAAACTCTCAACACATACTAATCCATATTACTTAACGACTATTGTAACTAACGCAGATGAACTACACAGACGCCAAAACGATGAAGAAGAGAACGAAATTAGACTGAAAACACAAAAGACTATAGAAAAATTCCACTCAGAACATCAGAGAAACGTGGCAGGAAAAGAAGAGAGAATAGACACCGAGAGCAGACGAGTAAAACTAAACTCATTGAGTATTAACTAAATTATCATCGTCTAGTGTGAAGCAAAAACGTATGCGTAGAATCACCCAATAATCTAAGTCCAATAATAATTCCCCTTGGGACAAATAAAATAATACTAATCGAGGGCGCACGATAAATAGGATTGTGGTGACGCGAAGTAGATATATGTCTTATTAATGTAAACCATGCGAAGCTTTGAGCGAGACTTACGTCTATTCGAAATATTGAGCGATATATAATAAATGGATATTAAATAGAAAGCATTCCTAAAGAATAACTTATTCCATCAAATAGAAGTCTAAGAAGAGATCAACAAAAAAATAAGATTTGTATTGGGTTCGATTAAGATAAATCTAGAGAAAGAGAAGATGTTTCCAGTATCATATTATAATAACTAATTTAGTGCCTATTGTACATCTTTGACCATTATTATTTTATCATCTTATTATTTATCAATAATTATATGATTATGATTGAGAGTTAGAATAAATCTATAGAGACTCTTCACTCTTCATTAATGTATTATGAATGAGATAATTACTCTCTATACAAGGCGAGTATTTAGCACTCATTATTGTGAAGAGTTAATTGACTGAGATCATTAAAGTATGAGATCGAATATAGAATAAAATGAGTCCTATCTGCTAGCCTAACAGAATCCACTTTCTTTTAGAAGTGAGCTAGTCATTAAAGTTCACATATATTCATCGAATTTTTGTGTTATGATTAGGATTTTCCATAAAGATTTAATATCATTATTTATGATGTTAAAGTTATATTAATTATTATATGTCAGATTATTGAGAGCATTATATTCATTTATTAGTTTCTAAATAAGGTAAGATGACACAAGATAACATATCTCGAGGAGAGAGGTACTGTGTCTTTTTAATATAATGATAGAATGTGTTCTCTTAGATAGTGGAGATATTGTAGAATAAGTGTATTATACTGATAGCGTGAATTTAGAAAATTATATTACGAAGCAAGTTGTACATTTATAATGCCAGTACGTTTCGTCCTTCATACATACGGAATATT
Organism: Trachelipus rathkii; assembly: GCA_015478945.1. Taxonomy (NCBI): domain Eukaryota; kingdom Metazoa; phylum Arthropoda; class Malacostraca; order Isopoda; family Trachelipodidae; genus Trachelipus; species Trachelipus rathkii. The sequence goes on along the minus strand of JABUQX010037371.1, from coordinate 42,719 downwards.
TTTTAATCCAGATCAGCATGTGCACACTGATAAGTAGTAAATTGATAAGATAAGATGCATAATAATATGATATTCATACAATATAATAGTAAGCGATATAGAGATAAATTGAGATTAATTCTTGGACAAACTTGTCTTTATAATGTTTTCGCTTGTCTTTATAATAATGAGAAAGATGAGTCTTGTATGACGAATGTTAGGAGGGATCGAGAGTAATACATTCTATTAAACACAAGTTAGAAAAGAGTTATATCTAGTAGCCTTATTATGAATATGCAGAAGTGAGTTTAGAGATAATATTATAAAAACGGATATGTCTTGAATATAATATGCAGTATAGTCGCTTAGAGAAAATATAGACTACCCTGGTAAAGAGTTATTAAATATCTATGTAGAATAATAGAAATATGGAGAACAACTCAATCACCAGTCCATCAACAACAGCCAATATGAAGAACAAGGAATTATGTATAGAATATAATACTAACAAGTTAATAGCTCACATTGCCCATAGAGAGAAATGATGAGAGAAACCATATTCATGATGGAGAGCTTTCTTTGAGCGTATATAAGAGTCAATAAACATTTGTCATAGATAATATGCCAATACATCTAGCATTATATCAAGTATGCATATACTGGGTCCACTACAATAAATATCATTATAGAGCTACCAATCAAGTCTATCCTGTAAGGTTCCCTGAGCTAAGTATGCTAAAAACCTTGAATAGATCAGTGTTAGACAGATATATAGATAATCGCGTCAGTACAACGTAATCTTAGCTGAGCCAAACTCTGCTATTAGAGGTCGAGAGTTTGATAATGAACTGTTATATGAGAGATATATTCCAAGATAGAACTATGAGTCATATTATAAGATTGAGAATATGTTCAAAGATCATGGAAAATGTGAACACTATAGTAATGAATGGGAGAAAAATATTATATTCCAAGAAATGGTAGTCTAAGAAACGGCCTACCTTTTTCCGTAACAGGTTGTCGTACAATAAACATCGATATAAAGAGCTTTCTGCCATTATCTATAATATGAAAGGCTTTTAACTTAAGTATTAAATACATATGTAGTTCGCACCACTAAAATTAATCGATAAGAGATTTAATACGAGAGACCAATAATGGAAGCTCGCTTCGGTAATGAACAATACACTCATAATATCATTAACTCGTGGTGAGAGGATATGCCATCTAAAAAATATAATGATACGGCCACTCTGCACCTGTCCCTCAACACGTTTATCTATTTAAATTTCAGGACCCATAAGCAATCATTTATTCAACGAATCAAGTTAAATTCATAGACAAGCAAAAAGGCATTACGGTTACTAATCACTTGAGTAAGACGAAAGGAAAGGAGAAGGAGGAATATGCCGAGAATGCGTTATAGGGTAAGTATTAGAAGAATAATAATGAAGATTGTAACAGACATATTTTTCTACATCTTTTTTTTAATATGAGGAATAATAGTAACAACAGAAACGATTGCATAAAAGATTGAATTGGACAAGGTAAGACCGAATTACAAATATTTTTATGCAAGAGCCCCAGAAAAGAATAAGCATAGATCTGAATTAACAGTTAACATCCAAGCGATGAAGTCTCTAATAGGATAGGAAGCCAACACTCGCTATCTTAATTAATACATAAAGACACGCGTTTTGATCACGTGAGACACGAAGATGAGCCAGTTATACTAGTATCATCATCTGTATATATTGAAAATGAGCAACAGTGAATTTTCAGTATATATCCAGAGATACATTGCCACGCTATTCCACTGATGAGCGACGTAAACATACACATGTCTTCCTATGCCGAAATATTTTGGCCCCGAGAGAGAGAGCGCACACGCATCGCACACCCATAATAATAACAATAATGATATAAGAAAATAATATATAAGAAAAAGAAACGAAATCACGTAACCGTCTTGTTTTCTATCATATTTTGAGTATATACTTTTTAATAATCTTTTTCTTACCACTAAACGGTTGCATGCTGGGTCTATTCATCACAACTTTCTGAAACATGACATTTGCATTCTCTCGAAAATCAATGAATCGATAAATCAAAGCTATTTTTTACAGGTATAGAGACTAGTTTGATTAGAAACATAAAGTATCAGCAAGTACCATATATGTCTCACAAGTCACGTATATGCTCTATTGAAACGAGCTTAGAGAGTAGGGACCTCGAGACAAGTCGTAATATTATTGTTCATTATTTTGAGTAAAAAGACGACATAATTTGACATAGGATGTTTGTTCAGTCATTAGATTTATGACTTCACAGAAAGTAAATAAATATATGAGGATATATAAGGTTGTGTCTGATTTTCCCGCATTACGAAGCGAAAGGTGTAATTTAAAGAGAGAAGGACTAGATGGTAAACATACGTCAATGTGTTTTTACAGTATAAGTTATTAGGGACTATTATCGCGATATGGATAAGGCGTGTGACGCTTTCATAATAATTAGTTGTGAACTACACCTATGCCTCGTTCGCGCTAATAAATGGCACACATGGAATGATGATACATTTCGTGTGACCTCTAGCCTTAAAGCCTACCTAGCATAAAACTATAAAATTGCATCAAGTATGAACTAAGTGGTAAAACTATTACGTGTCAGTGTTGTTCAACATAAGCGAGCTTGAATATATCTATTATACTCACTATAATGAGATGGAACTTATTATTAGTATTTGCTTGGGAGATCATATATATAACTTAAGTTATATACTGAGAGTGAGAAAGTATCAATAGTAATTATATAAATAAAAGACATGAAAATCTGTTGTATTAAGTGGAATTGAAAAAGTAAACTGAGTCATGAGACACAAGATTCTCTCAGTTATCACACTAATTAACTATAAAGTGGACGTACGCTTGGGTATACTATACTTCGACAAACACTCGCTGACAACGGTATACATATTCTTCAACTCGCTTTTTCAAAGTTTCAACCACAGCGCCCCATGTTCTACGCTCCAATCGCCATCCAAGATCATCACCCCTACGCCTAACGAGTGACAGATATCGATCAAATGATTGACGGTGCCATATGACAGATTTAGAACGTCACATAAAAATAAAATATTGATGCCAATTATATTTTTTCTTATGTTTAATTTTTATTATTATATTTTTAGGAATTTAATAAACTAAATATATGAGAATATTAGGAAGCTGATATCCAACAACTAATATATTATTCTTTATATGGCAGTTAGTACTTTTAAAGATAACAGATAACGGGCTAAATATAATTGGCAACTATGCGAGAGCAGATATTAATTATTTAATTTATATGTGGTTGGAGTGATGAAAGAATCTATGATGGGAATCATTTTATATATATTAAATATAAGTAGTAAGTAGACGGCAATTTGAAAGATGAAGAGAGTATAAAATATCCATTCTCTATCTCAAGATATTTTTTTATGGTCACAGTTTGTAATATTAATTAAGTTGATTTTAATAATATGAGGTTATGCGCAGAGTATATCACTTTCATCATCATTAACAGTAACATAAGTCACCGGAAAGAGCTAAGAAGAATTCTATAATAATATGTCATATCTCTGAATATAAACGCTCTTTATATCAGCTTATGTTCTTGGTTATATAGTCTAACTCTCACGCATTTATTACAATTTAATATTAGTGAATTACTATGCCAGTAGTTAATTGACTCTTCCAACCTTAACCTGGCTGTTCATTATCACCCCTCTTGAATGATCAAATAGAACAATTGTTTCAGAAGTTTATACGTATTTATTTGAGATACTGAGAGAGAGTAATAGTATCAAGTTTAATGAGTAATAAATTAATGTAATAAACAATGATTAGAAGTTATGCAAAATCATTATTGTATGTAAATGTATTCACTTCCAATATTTAATTTATAAGACAAACTAAGTATATAATATATATAATTATATATAAGTATTTGACACCAGCAGCATGCAACTAAAGTAAACAACATAAAGAGACAATCGTAAAAACTCAACATATCGATGCACATGATGAGCATTCTCAAAAGTCATACCGGGCATGAAGCGCGAAGAGCTGCTAAACGATTAGGCCACTAAACAGGCCTACATCTAAGAATGGCAAAGTAACCGCTGAGAGACCCAGGTTCACGAATGTGAGGCATAACAGCTTTTCAGCAGAGTTAATTAGTTAGCTATATGTAACGTATCCGTCATTAGAGTAGCTGAACATATTCACACATTATACCTAATGGAGAGAACGTATAAATTAATTATTAGTAATAAATATACGAATGTCGAGTCATAATCAATTGCTAAAAGGATGATGAAAATAAGGACAGTCAGCTTTTACGTTAAGTGTTGACTATAATATGGGTATATATTAATATATATATTAATTAATATTAAAATAATTATATACGTATACTCAACCCTACAAAGCACAACAAATCAATTATGATTATATACAAGTACTTAATATAATAATAACATAATTATTGTTAGCTTAATATTTACTTTATAATAATATATTTTTTTATTTTTTTCGAATAATAAATAAACTTGAAATATTATATTAATTACCTATTTGATAGACCTACTAAAAATATTGGTATATTTAAAGTTACACGAAATATACTTTAATAGTACATTCATATATACCATTACTACATAATATTATAAAACACACACACTAATACATAATAAGATAAGTTAAACGACGCTTGTTTAAAATGAAATTGAAATAATTAGATGAGAAATCATAGTAAATGACCGCTCGCTGAGGAAGCATCCATATAATTTCACATAAATTAAATTAAAAAACATACACTTATATTTTATTAGTAAATAAGATTAATAATTTTATTAAACAATTGCAAACAATAATAAAAATAATAATATAATATAGGCCCCATTCTTAACAACTTGTTTTATATAAATATGACCATATATGCCTCCCCCTCCTTAACCAATTAATAATTAACTCGAGAGAGTTATATATATAATCTATAATAAGATAATTATACAATAACACTCAATAGTATTTATAATATCGAAAGTATGTGAATATCTATTAAAATAATATTAACTCACATAAATATACATTATATTGAAAGTTCCGATTATTATCTCTTTATTAATTATTTCTTAATTTATGTATCTACATAATTTTGAGGTCTAAAGTTTTACTAAAAAAAAAAATATCTATTATACTAAAATAACTTTAATATGATATACTCATTATACATATTTAATTATTATTACTTATTATTATTATTATCATTCTTATTATTCATAATTCGATTACCATTATATATTGTATTCATTTAAACTATACTCAAATGAGTAGTTCATTTCTATTTGTTTCTAAATTCCAATGCATTTTGCATCATTCACAGTCATAATATTATTATATATTTTTCTATTCAATTAAATTAACTTAACTTCAAAATAATTATTATTATTTTTCAAAATTAATTTATTATGTTTATAGTATTTAAAGAGTAAGAAGTTATTTCGCAATCATAGAGAAAATGGAGTCTTATAATCCCGGGCCCTTTGATTGGGGAAAGTGATACCTCCACTTCAGACTAAACACCTTATTAAGTGAGGTAAATGAGTTAGATATTCTCTATATAATATTCTGCTCTTAAACACAATTGCAATAATTATATTATCTCACACATTAACTAACTATTAATAGCTCATTTCTATTGTTTATACAAATAAAGTTTCTCTACCATGATAATAAGTAGAGTATCATATATTATATGTATTTAAAAGTATTCTATGTATTCTTTCGATAGGTTCCTTAAAATGTGTAAGGCACACGATATTAAAATATCTTCACGAGAACTGTGAGAATATATATAAATAAGTTATGTATTCAATGATCTATCAGTGAGATATGAGAAAAAGGTTAAAAAAATACCCAAGTAACTAAAAATAATATTCTCCCCTAAGAATAATAATTGCCGAAAATTCCTATACTTGTTGGGAAGAAGACCTAAGAGCTCCTTAAAACATTTAGATAATACCGTGTAAATTAAAAATAATATTAAATTTTGATATGATAAATAATTTCATAAAATACTACTACTTAAAATTCATATATTATTTATTTTTACAATACTCACAGAAATAACGTTAAAAAAATAACTACTACTATCTAATATATCATATACTTCCACTTATATATCTTCTATATTGTCTTATCAGAACATCTTTACAAAATACTAATCTTAAACATAATATTATACAATGTAATAATAATAATTACCATATAAATTAATTTAATAAAATTTATATATATATTATTAAAAATAAATAATATATAAATATATATATATAATATAATTATATATATATTATAAATTAAATATATAATAGTTATTTTATTTATAATATTATTAATATATATATATATATATATATATTAAATATTATAATATATTAATATATATATTATATATATATAAAAATATATTATAATTATATAATATATATATATATATATATATAATATAATATATATATAAATGTAATATAATATTAATACTATAATTAATATTATTCAGTTATACTAAATTTAGAATCTGCTAACTATATATCGACTTCAGTAATCATTAGTTGTATAAAAAATTTCGGTAATTTTAATAATAATATTACTATAATAACTTTCAATTTATAAATATATATATATAACTCAATATTTAATATTATCATAATTATATATTATATTATAATTTAATTATTTATTTAAAGATATATTATATATTAAATATATTATATAATATAATATATATATATATATAATATATATTAAATATTATACTATATATTATAGGTTGTTAAAGAACAATATTATGAATAGGAATAATAGTTTAACCTTGTAGATATATATATTATATATATATATTATATATAGATATATAATATATATATAACAATAATATAATAATTATAATATATATATATATATAGAGATATAATATATAATATTTATATTATTAATAATAATATATATAATATATATATATTTATATATATATATATATATATTATGATATATAATATATATACTATATATTAATATTATTATACTATATATAAATATATAATCATATAATAATAATATATTATATTATATTATATATTATATATATATATTTATTATATATATAATATAATTATAATTATATATTATAGTATAGGTTAGGTCACGCGATGTTGAACATATTATAATAGAGTTGAATTTATTAATGTATTAGGGTAGGTGTAACGTATGTTTTTATTATGAGTCGATAAGAATTACGCACTTTGCAGTATACAATGAAGACTTTTATAACGCTGAATCCAACGATATGGTAAGTAATTATTTTTGTGTGTAAATGTCCGTAACTTGATTTTTACGCGAAGAAGGTTTTTTTTATATATTTTTTTGTTTTTTTTTATTTTTTTTATTTATTTTTTTTTTTTTATTTTTTTTTTTTTTTTTACATACCCGATCATTTTTTAATACTGCCTGATTCCAAATATGAATTTGGTTTCCTGTAAGTGTCCATACTTTTCGAAATTCTCCTGGCTCTTTTCTGATATTTGCCTTTTTAAATTTTATTATTAAGACGTATTTATCATTTAATTTTATATATAAATACGTAATTATCATTTTATTTTATTGAACGAAAAATTCAACAATTGGTTAAAATATTTAAACAGCTAAAACAAGTTCGGATAATTAGATACAAATTATCTAAAATGTTTGTGAACAAAAAGGAAAAACTGATCAGTCGAGAGAGAGCGAATTTTTGGTTCATTATAGCAGCATTTTTAACTTTCAACATAAAAAAAAACTACTCAAGGTTGCGGGCCATCTCAGCTCGAACATGTACCATATATATATATTATATAGTATATATAATATATATATATATATATATTATATAAGATTATATATAAATATATATTATATTCTATATACTATATAATATATATACTTATATATAAATATAAATATATATATATTATATACATTTATATATAATATATAATAATATAATATAATATATATATAAATATATATATATTATTATAGTATAATATAATTATATTATTATAATATATATATATATATAATTTATAATATATATATATATTATTATAAGTTTAAAAATTAATATATATAAAGATTAAATATATATATAATATATATATTAATGATAACTATATTTATTTAATACAATTATGTATATATTTACGTAGCACTGTTTAAAAATATATATATTATATAATAGCTATATAATATATATAATATATAATAATGTAATACTATTATAATATATATTATATTAGCTTATATATATATAGGTATATATTATATACTATATAATATAATATATAATATATAATATAAGTATAACTATATATATAATATAATATAATATAATTAATATAATATAGTATACTATATTATAATAAATATATATATATAATAATATATATATATATATATTTATTATGATACTATATATATATAATTGATATATATAATATATATATATATATATAATATATATATATATATATATAATAATAGTATATAGGTATATAAGTTATGAATTGTTTATATAATATATTTATATGTATTATTGGTTATTGATATATTAATATATATATATATATATATATATATATTATATATATGATATTATATATATATTATATAATATACTATATATATATATATGTAAAATATTAATATATATATATATATGGAATTTGATATCAATATCCAACTCTGAAATTTAAAAATACAGGTAATAAAAGAGGCTAAATAATTCTCGCTTTAAAGTGCATTTCTCTATATTTTGCGAAAATACTTACGTTTAAATAATAATATATATAAAAATAATGTATATAGTAATAATATAATAATAATAATAAATAATGATGCTATAGATAATGAATAATAAAATAATAGATAATGAATGTATAAAAATACTAATAATAATAATCGTAAGTCAACAAACACACGCGAGGATATTAAGATTAAATAAATAATATAATTAATCATTAATAAATATATTAATCGCAACGAAGGATGGAATAAATGGGAAGCAATAAAATGGGAAGAATAAAATTATATATATATATACATTAATTAAAATAATAATTAATTATAATAATGTTTATTATATTTATTATATTTATTATTATTATTATTATTATGTTATTATTATTAATTTTTTTATTATTATATGTTATGTGTTATTATTATTATTATTATTATTATATATATGAATTGATTAATATCTATTATTTTAATTAATTTTATTTGATTATTTATATATTATTATTATGATTATTATTATTATTATTATTATTTATTATTACTTATTTTAATTATTCATTATTTATTAATGGTTATTTCTCTAATAATATATATATATATATATATAATATAATATTATATATATAATATATATATATATTATATATAATAATATATTTATATATATATAATATTATATATATTACCATAATAGCACACTAACGTAAAAGCGACGTCGCTTTCACGTCCCTTTGCGATGTGCGACATTGTAGTAACATAATAATAACGTCCCTGGGATGTGGAAATTGTCCAGCTTCAAGCGAACGTAACATTGCAAATCAACTGCAACGTCCAATTAGTAACGCTTATTTACTCATTCTAAAAGACAATTCACCTTTTATTTAATGAACGTTAGTCACGGTAACGTGCATCGACGAGTTAGGCGCATCTGAATTGGTGTAACTTTGTATATAGTATATATTATATAATATATATAATATATAATATATATAATATGATAATATATATATATATATATATAGTATATATAAATATTATATATTATAACTATATATATTATTATATATAATATATATATACTATATATATATATTATTCTTAAGTTTTTGGTAATTATGTTGCTAATGTGAGATGCAATACGCAACTATTGTATTAAAACTAAACTTTTAATTTTCAAAAAATGGTATCAAAAATTCTTGAAAGTTTTTTTTAGCTCCAAAAAGATTTCGTTTGGCGCCTATTTTAATATAAAAAGTAGGCACAAGGATTTATTCAATGCACCACCAATAAAAATAATCAGCCATGCGCATTTGCCAATGGTTGGCCACCCCTGTCTTAAAAAGTACTAAAGCTGCAAT
>JABUQX010037371.1:15000-22500 GCA_015478945.1 Trachelipus rathkii | reverse complement strand
CTTGTTATAAGATTTATAGGAAATTGTGGCATTATAACTTACCAGTTTTAAAATATTACTAGGTAAAATATATACTAAAATATATAATATATATATATATATATATAATAAATATATATATGTTACCGTATATAATATATATATATATATATATATATATATATATATAATAATATATACATCATATAAATATATATATATACCTATATATATCACTAATATAGGCTCCTTGTTGTTATCAGATTCCAGTTAAGCTTAAGCCGATTTTATTTTAAAATCAACTAAATCGAACACAAATGAACCGCAAGCGCCTCATAGTGTTAAAAAGATTGAAACTTTTCTTTTCTAAATAAAGTTATAAGATAGCTAGTTATTACAAAATAAATGGAAAGTGAATAAATTAACAAGATAAGTTAGTTTAAATGGAACAGATGAAAAAATAAATTAATAACATAAGTTTAGTGAGGTGAAATTATTATTATTATAAAGTTTAGTTAGGCTATATATATAAATATATCTAAAAAAAAAATTTATAATAACATTTAAAAGGATTCCCAAACTCCCCAGCTTGTAATAGTTTCAAGACCGACAACATGATGAAATTTTTTGTTTTTTAAGGCTGCATGATATTTGCTTAGAAGACGAAACTATCATCCGATACCATAGTGGACTCCAAAAAACTACAATAGTACAGCGAAAATAGGAAATTTATACTGCGGAAACTGTCAAAAAAAAAAAAAAAAAAAAAAAAAAAAAAAAAAAAAAAAAAAAAAAAAACAATCATATCTCAAAAATACAATAGCTCAACAGCGAAAAGGAATACATTTTTGGATCCTGGTAAAATTTTAGTTAGGAAAATTTAAAAAAAAAAAAAAAATAAAAAAAACTAAAAAATTCTTTGTATAATCAATTAAATATTTATCGATGAATGCCTTTTGACAGAAGAATAGAGTAGGTTATATATATATATATGAATATATTATAAAAGGTATTACACGGCCAATGTAGGGGGCTGCGAGCCGACAACGGAAAAACACAGAGGGGGGACGAATCTTTCCAAACCACGTAGGGAGTGGCGGCAAGAGAACCCCGCGACAAACCCAAATACCAAAGAAGCGGGGGTTTCCAGGAGGGGACACCTCCCCGGAAGGGGGGGGGGAATTAGTTCCTACCACCCAGCTAGTTCCCCAGGAAAAAGGCCGAGAGACCCCAGGAACTCTTGCCAGGTCGGAATGCGTATACCTTTGGGGTATACTTTAGTAAAAAAAAAAAAAACAAAATGTAATAGAAAGTCTATTTATTTTAAAACGACGTAACCAATCGAAGAGACCATTACTTCTAAAATAGGCTACATCTAATCATAATTACTTTGAAATTATAGCAATAATATTCATAATTAGTGTATTTTTATTTTATTTTACAGTCCATTCCTATCTAAATACTTTAACGAACAGGATTCCTAAAGATGTATTTTTTTTTCGCCATGTAGCTATTGTAGTTTTTTTGAGAATATAATATATAATATATATATATATATTATATATATAATATATATATAATATATATATATAATATATAATATAATATTATATATATTATATATATATTATATAATATAATAATATATATATATATTATATATATAAAATATATATATATATATAGGACCTAAGTAAACTTGTGGTTCTCAAAAATTTATTTAAGCTTCATTAAGTTGGTAAACCTGTGAATTGGATTTTAACATTCTGTATTTATGAAACCTAAAAAAAGAGAAACTTTATTTTAATTTTCAACTAATATAAATAATATTAATAAAATTAATTAGAATTGTTTTTTTTTGTTTTTGTTGCTGCACCCATTAGCTTTTGAAAATGAGGGAAAAGGAAAAGGGGCAACAATTTAGCAATATATAATATATATAATATATATATAACTTATATATATACTATTTATTAATATATATATAATATAAATAAATATATAATATTATAATATTATATATATATAATATAATACTAAAGTTTAATTTGTCAAGAAAACTGCTCACAATATATAACGAGAGACGAGACAAGGATAACAATAAAAAATTAATAATTTGAAATCAGCCGAAATATACAAAGAGATGGAGATTTAACTTATTTTTATTTATTTTTATTTCTTCTATTTTGAAGAATTAAAATTTATTTTTTTTATTAACTAAAAGGAATACCCTAGGAGTAACCAGACAAAAGGAATGGCAGGAGTACGAGAAACGTACTACCTACGGACTTCCCACAGGGGACGAAAACAGGGAGACTAATCCCCCCTCGGGAGATGGATTATTCCAGAGAACCACCCGCTCATTTGGTCATATGGGTGTAACAGCGGGGAGTAATTCCATAGACAATTTACACCTACCAGGGTATGAGAAAAAACGTCCCCCCCTATAGATACACACAGATACTCGAAGCCAACCCATAAATATAAAAAATTTTCCAAAAAAAAAACAAAAATTTATTCACGAAATTTAAGAGGCGGCTCAGAAAGCCGACGGGGGAAACAGAAGGGGGGGACGTTAGCAATAAACCCCAGGGATGGTCGGAGAAGAAACCCCGACAGACAACCACAAAGAAACCAAGGACAGGAAGAAATTATAACACGAGAGAACATCACCGGCACGGGAGAGATTGATCCCCCGTGCGTCCACCGGGAGGACCGAGACACAGAATACCATAGAACACAATACTTATAGACGGTTACAATGTATTCTTTAGTGATAATAAAAAATATATTTAATAAATAAAGAAGAAGAAAAAAAAAAGAATAAATACAATACAACATTAGAAATTAATATAACAAAGAAAGATAAAGATATCCCAAATAATAATATTTTTTATAAATGTAAAGAGACACTGCATCTACTAGACTACATTACTGTAGAAGCATTAAAAATCTGACCACTAATATAATATATTATATAATAAATATATAAAATATAATAAAATAAAATAAAATATAATATAAAAATATATATTATATATATATATATATATAAATAAATATAATATATATATATAATTAAATAATAATATATAATATATATTATATAATAAATAATATAATATTATATATAATAAAAATAAATATATTATATATAATAATATATAATAAAATAAATAATAACAACATTATTGTGCAACAATAATAATATTTACTATAGAATAACTAAAAAAATAATAAATAAAATGATTATGAAAATTTAATCAATAATATAAGAAAGAATAGAAATATAGATAGTATATAATAATATAAATAAAGACAAATCAAAAATTTCAATTTTAACTATACCATTAAAATAAAAATAATTACCAACCTATATACCATTACTAAAATTATTTTAGAGAAAACCAACAGTTTACTATAAGGTCCTATTATATATATATATATATATATATAATATATTTATATATATATATATATTATATATATATTATATATATTATATATAATATATATATATTGTATATATAAATATATATATTATTTTTTTTTTTTTTTTTTTTTTTTTATATACAATTTTTTCGCCCTTAAAAAATTGACCAGGATTCCACAAATGTATTCCTTTTCCCTGGGCTATTGTAGTTTGTGAAATAATGGATTGATAAGATATGTCGCAATCATAAACCAATTATCACCATAATATATATAATAAATATATAATAATATATATAATATATATAATTATAATATATATATAATAAATAAATATATAATAATAAAAATATATAATAATAATATAATATATATATATATATAATATATAATAATAATATATATATATATATAATAATATAATATATAATAAATATATATAATAATAATAAAAATATAATTAAATATAAATAAAAATAATATATATAAAAAATATATAAAATAAAAAAAATATATATATATATATATATATATATATAAATATAAATATATTATAATATATATAAAATAATATATAAATAAAAAACAATAAAAAAAGATATATATATATATATAAAATAATTAAATAATATATAAAAAATATAATAAATATATATAAAAAATATAAATATAAAAATAAAAAATTAAAAATAAAATAAAATAAATAAATAAATAAATATAATAATATATATATATATTATATATATTATTATTATTTATATATAATATTATAATATATATTATATTTAATTATATATATATATATATATAATAATAATGTTAGGGGGCTGGATTGAGAGGAAGGTATACGAAAGAAGTAGGTAAAATTAAGAGTAAGAAGTTAAGTAAATAAGGATAAGTATGGAAGAGCGCTCGCTAGTAAAACGGTTGAAATAGTGAAACAAGTTGATACTGAAGCAAATCCTGGGGGCAATGAAGGAAGCAATTGTAATTAGGGCAAGGAGTAGTGTGAGATAAAGTGCTATTTAAGTAGGAAGTAAGGAATGTAACAGGACGAAAATGGTAGGGAATTTGAAGAGGTGATGAAAACGGTTAAAGGTAAAAAAGAAGCGTGGTTGATGTACTAAAAGCAAAATGATGAAAAAATTCAAAAGAAAGATGCTTGGAATTAAATATATGAGGAAAAAAAGAAATACTAAAAGGTGTATACGTCAGGAAACAAGAGGTAAATGAACAGTTTGGGAAGAATATGAATGGAGACTACAAGGAAGATAGGAAGGCTCTTCTGGAAGGAAGCGCGAAAGTTTAAAGAATGAGAATAAAGGGGAATCTGCTTAGAATAATGAATAGGGATGGTGCTTTGTAACTGGATGAAAATGGATGTGAGGGGAGTGTGAAAGAACACTTCGAAAATCTGCACAATATTAACAGTAATTTGATGAGGTGTTAGTGAATGTGTGGGTTTTGATGGTTGAAGGAAGAATAGTATTTTGGGGATTGAGGATTATTAGTAAGAGGAGGTAATGGGTAGGCGTGAGAAAGTATGAAAGAATGGTTAAATCTTGCAGGTATAGATAAATTACCTAGTGAAATGATTCAATGGAGCGGAGGCGAGATGGTTGATTTGATGGATTTGGAAGTGTGGTAATTAAAGGTTTATGGAGGGGTATAGTTCCAAGGGAGTGGAGGAGAGCGAATAGTACCCTTGTATAAGGGTAAGGAGAAAGGGAAACTGTAGAAATTATAGGGGATAAGTTATTGAGTGTTTGTATGGTTTTAGGGGAAGTATTATGCTTGGTATTTTGTCGAAAGCAGTGCGTCGGTGACTGAGGGACTGATTGGTGAAGACAAAGGTACGTTTAGGAGTGGTAGAGGATTTGTGGATCAAATCTTTACATTGAAACCAAAATGATTGAGAAAATGAGGGAGAACGAAGAATAAATTGTATTTAAGGTTTTATGGATTTGCAAACAGGCGTATGATAGAGTTAATAGAGAAGCGTTATGGCAGGTGTTAGTAATATAAGGTGTTGGTGGTAGGCTTCTGAAAGGAATCAAAAGTATGTATGGACGAGTACGTGAAGCGTGTGTAAGAATAAATTGTGTCAATGGTGATTGGTTTAGGATTAATACCGGAGTGAGACAGGGTTGTGTTAGTCTCCTTGGTATATTCCAATTTGATATATGGATGGGGTATGAAAGAATTTGAGGTGGATGGCAGGAAATGGTGTTCGAATGGTGGAGAATGGAGATGAGTGGAGGTGCCCTACCTATTATATGCGATGATTTGGTTCTGTGTTGGCGAATCTGAAGAGAGTTGAGAGGATTGATAGAAGAGATTTGGCAGGGTGTGTGAAAGAAGGGCTTTAAAGTAAACGTGGATAAGAGTAAGGTTATGGTTGTGAGTGAGGACACTCCTCAGTGTGAAGTTATGTTAGATGGTGAGCAGCTAGAACAAGTGTCTGAGTTTTAAATATTTGGGATATATGTTGGAATGAGGAAGGGAAAGGGAACGGATTTTGCAGAGTGTAGTAGGAAAGTAATGAATGGCAGGAAGTGCTGGTGCAATTAAAAATCGTTAGTGAATGCAAAGGACTAAGTCTTGAGTGTGCTAGGGGTGCTTACATGAGGGTATGTTGTTACCTGTGTTATTTGTATAGTAGTGAGACTATGTCTGGAATAAAAGATATAGATCTAAAGTTCAAATGTGTTCAGTGTATGGAAAATCTTAGGGGTGTGCTAGGTGTGAGAAGAATTGATAAAGAGAGGAATGAACGTATTAGAGAGTGGTGTGGTGTGAAGAAAGGGGTAAATGAGAGAATAAATGAAAGTATGTTGAGATGGTTTGGTCATGTGGAAAGGATGAATGGATAGTAGGTTGGGTTAAGGGATGTATTAGTGGTGAGTGTGTTGGGAACCGACCGGCTGGGAGACCGAAGAGAAAGTGGATTTAGTCGGTGAACGAATGTCTGAAGGAGAGAAATGTGAGTTTGGCAGAGGCGAGAATAAAGGTGCATGATAGGAGAGAATGGCGGGGTTTTGTATGGGGGCATGGTTGTGGCCCACCTGGGCCAGGGGATGAACCCTTACATTGACGATTTACCATAGTGAGGGTCCGTCGCGGTCCAATGATGCTCTAGGGTGGATTTTCTGTCTGTGACGAGCTCTCACTAATTAATGGTACAGAGGGGGCGGTAAGGCTGGGCCTTTCTTTTCGACGTTCGTTCCAATGTTCTCCTTATGCTTTTCTTTTTCGATTGCTTGTACAGCACACTTACCCCCAATCTATGGGGCAAGAGGAAGGTGAAGAAAGAAGAAAGATATATATATATATATATATAATTTATTTTCTTTGACTGTAAGCTCTATTATTAGAATAAAATGTTCTTTCCAATTTTTTGCTTTTATTTCATACGAGAACTTGTTAATATTAATTAAAAGTAAATTAGGAAAATAACAATAAGGCAAAATTCTTATAAAACAAAAAATGTTCGGATCCATGCAATCGATATGTATATGGAAGTGGATGCGGATAACAGACATGATCCTATATATATATATATATATATAGATAGTTGATTGCTAAATATAGAGACATAATCTAATATATATATATATATATATATATATTATATATATATATATATATATATATAAATATATAATATATATATATATAATATATATATATATTATAGGGCACTGTCCTTTGAAAGGGAAGGTACATGAAAAAGACATGAATATCGAAGATCGTCAGAACGCTACTCGACAGCCCTGGCAGTGGTCACGTGTTAGCAAAAACTCCAATTTAAGAGGCGCGGAGAGTTACCACAAGTTGCTTTCTTTTTATCATGTTAATTTTTGTTAATTTTTTTTAATTTCTTTTTAAATTTTTTTTAAGGGCTCGAGCCGACGGAGGGACAAGAGGGGAAACGAAGTCCCCCCGTCGGTCCCCCGCTGAGGCCGAGGACCCTGAACTCTGTTCATCTTTGCCGATTTAATCTTGGTATTCCTTTAGTTAAAAAAAAAAACAAAAAAAAATGTTATTTAGCTACCAAAACACACTAAACTTTGATAAATCGAAAACATA